>CAJPIZ010000980.1:0-19307 GCA_905368565.1 Medioppia subpectinata | reverse complement strand
ACATCTATTCAATATATATGAATAATTTAAGTAAAATAAAAATTTTCGACGGAACGACGGGACGTCCCGTCGCGACGGGAATAAAAGTCAACCCCTAAAATAATAAATATAATAGTAAAACAACATTATTTAATTTAAATATATTATAAGGTATTTCAATATTTTTGCCAACACAAGGCTACATTTGGAAACAGTATGTTGACCATAATTGTTTTCAAAAATATTTTATTAAAAACTTTATGTTTGTGTGGATTTCTATACCAAACCTATGAAATCAGTTTATTGTACTTTTCATTCAAAACCACAGCAAACGTAAGGCTCGATTCGGATTTTCAGTACAGACTACCGGCTATTACTGTGTGCGGAGATATTAGGGGCTTTAAACCTGATTATAATTATGAGTTAAATTTTAACAATTTTCACAACCAGTCTATAGTAAAACAGCTCGACTCATATATACCACACGAGAATATATTTAATTGTGTATATACAAAATCATATGAGTTAGATGATATCGATAATTGCACTAACGTGACACCATATCGTTTCTCAATTGTCCATGATTCAGTGGACCATGATGAAAGTATGGTATGCTGGACTATATTTTCACGTTGGTCGGACGAGCCAAAAAATAATTATATGGTTAATAATATTGATAAACAAAAGGTTTTACATGTAAGTTTGTTGATTAGTAACAAGACTATATTTTATGATGGTGAATTATTATACGCAATCCATCCAAACTTGCATAAACAAAGAGATATTTGGGACAAAAATTTTTTGATTGTAACTATACCTCAAAGCGATCAGTCTGATGTAGTGTATCATCAAACCACCATGGTCGATAAACGTGAATTAAGTAAGAAAAATAATGAATGCTTTGTAAATCAAAATCGAAATGATTGTGTAAATGAATGTGTAATTCGGAAATGTTTGAGACAATTTTTAAAAATACCATCGTCGTTATTAATATACAACGATGATTACAATAATGATTCATCGAGTTATTCCGTTTTATCAAATAAAACATTTATTGATGATGTCAAACAAAATTGTGACAATGAATGCAATGACCGAATTGAGTGCATTCAACACTACACTACCTTTACTTATAACAAAGTTATATCACCATCAGATAGTTTTACATTAAACGTAAACTTACCGTCAGTTCCCGATATAATATACGAGATATCACTGAAGATGTCATTTGAAGAGTATATGATATTTATTGGATCACTTGTGGGCCTATGGTTTGGTGTATCGGTCTTTATGTTCACTAATCTATTCACACAATTGTTTGTCCGATATATGACTCGCATTTGTTTTAAAAAACAACTCATAAAACCTGTAATAAATAATCCAATGCTATTCACAATTGTAAATGCAAAATTAAATATGCATATAAATCGACGTAGAGTTTTTAGCGCTAATAAGTAGAATGACCAGATTCTACCAAAATTTAACAATAATAAAGTATATAATAGGATGCAACTATTTAGCATAAAGTAGCTTTACATAGCATAATAAATAAATAAATAATTATTATATTTATTCTGATATTTGAAAATTAACATAATATTATAATGATTTTCTTAAATATTATTAAAATTTTATGTTAGTACAATAACGTGTATTGATAAATAAATTGATTCTATGCAATATTATTATCTGTTAACTTTTTCTATGAAATAATAAGTAGTAAAATAACATTTTTAATTTGAATAATTTATAAGGAATTTCAAAGTTTTTGCCAACACAATGCTACATTTGGATAAAATATGCTGACCATGACAGTTTTCAAAAATATATTATTAAAAACATTATGTTTGTGTGGATTTCTATATCAAACTTATGAAATCAGTTTATTATACTTTTCATACAAAACCACAGCAAACGTTAGACTCGATACGAACTTTCAGAAGAGACTACCGGCTATTACTGTGTGCGGAGATATTAAGGGCTTTAAACCTGATTATAATTATACGTTAATTTTCGATAATTTTCACAACCAATCTATGTTCAAACAGTTAGACTCATATATACCACACGGGAATATATTTAAATGTCAATATACAAAATTACACGATCAATTTGATAATTGCAATAACGTAACATCATATCGTTTTTCAATTTTGATTGATGATGATATGGTATGTTGGACTATATTTTCCCGTTGGTCTAACCAGCCAGAAAATAATTATATGGTTAAAAATAGTGGCATACAAAATAATTTACATGTCCGTTTGTCCGTTGGAAACAAAACTTTATTTTATAACGGTCAATTATTTTACACAATCCATTCTAACTTGCATAAACAAAGATTTTATGATTACACAAATCTTAAGACAGTAAATATAACTAATAGTTATATGTGTGAAGTAGAATATCATCAAAGCACCATGGTTAATAAACGTGAATTAAACAAAAATAATAATAAATGTTTGTTAAATCAAAATCGAAACGATTGCGTAAATGAGTGTGTGATTCGGGTATGTTTGAGACAATTTTCAAAAGTACCATTTTTGTATCAGGTATACAGCGATGATTACAAAGATAATACATAGAGTTATTCCGTTTTATTAAATGAAACATTTATTGCTGGTGTCGAACAAAATTGCAGCCATGAATGCAATGACCGAATTGAGTGCATTCAACACTACACTACTATTACTGATAAATAAGGCTAACACTTGTGTTTTTTGCATATATTGCAACATAACGTCATTTTTGGCGTTAATTGAAAAACAACACATGAGAAAAACGGGGACGTAGACTTTTGCTTGAAAGTCACTTGCTCGAAGAACACTTGCTCAAAAATCACTTGCTCGAAAGTCAGTTGCTCGAACCCCACTTGCTTGAAAGTCACTTGTTCAAAACCCAGTTGCTCGAATACACTTGCTCGAAAAATTATAAATGTCATTTTTAATGAAATAATTATTGTAAACATAATTTACAAACAACAATTGTAAATTTATTGCAATAAAATTATTTTTTACTATATAAAATATGTGTAATACATCAAATAATTTATAAATTTAGTTATTTTTGTTACAAAGTGTTACATATTTATTGAAATATTTCAATAAGTATATATTGTTGCAATAAATAAAATATTAAGTGGGTTTTACAATAATTATTTCATTAAAAATGACATTTATGAATTTTCGAGCAAATATATTTCGAGCAAGTGATTTTCGAGCAAGTGTCTTTCGAGCAAGTGACTTTTGAGCAAAAGTCATAGACCCGTGTCGGTGTCTCTTGGGTAACGCTAACAGACCTAATAATGCAGTAAATATCCAATTGCACTATAATATATACTTTTCTGCCCTTTTTCTGCCCTTTTTTGTTAGCCTTACTGATAAACGAGATAAATTACCCGAAGATACTTTTGATTTATACGTAAACCTACCGTCAGTTCCCGATATAATATACGAGATATCATTGAAAATGTCATTTGAAGAGTATATAGTATTCATGGGATCACTTGTGGGCCTATGGTTTGGTGTATCGGTGCTTATGTTCACTAATCTATTCACACAATTGGTTGCCAGTTATATGTCTCACATTTGTTTTAAAAAACAAGTCATAAAACCTGTAATAAATAATGTTAATAATCAAATGCTATTCATGATTGTAAAGGGAAAATTAAATATGCATAGAAATCAACGTAGGGTCTTTAGCGCTGATCACCCTGTTAATATTAATTGAAAAGATCAATACTTAAACCTGTATTTAATGTTACAAACATTAAAAATAAATACATTGCATTTAATGCAAATTAATGCACACATTATTTTAATTTTATTAAGACAAAAAATTTATTTTAAATTATTTTATTAAATAAAGTCATTTAAATGAAAAGTTATATTTTAACTTTAATTATAGTGATTTTTATAATAATATACAATATATATTAATTAAATAAAATAAATAATATCAAATCCTTATATTAACGTACATTATATACGTAATTTATGAGTAAAACATGAATAGAGAATGAAGTAAATAGCAATAAAGCCGAACTAGATTGAATCTGGCTCACACATATAAAATTATTAGTTTTAATCTTATGAATTTAATAATAAATTATTGTCATGTCTTATAATTTATAATACAGTTGAATTTTATTCAGATTACCGTACCATAAAAGAGATTGGTAGTAATCTTGATTGTTGTTAACAACATACTGACATTTAAAAAATATTACATGATACCAATTTTAATCAAATATGCATATTGAATTTGCTATTATAGAAATGGTATAAAACATATTAAACCGGTAAATACTGAAAGCCTTTCGCATATAAAGTGATTGATTTTGAATATAATTTTCGCTGTTTTGATGAACCGATAGAGGGATTGGGGGTCCGATAGACCCACACTATTGGGTGTTATAATACCCGACAACATCTCAAATACACGTAAAAATGTGGGATTATTTTTGTGATAGTTGTTATATGCAAATATCCATTGACTGGTTATTACAAATGATATGCCATTAATTGACACACGTTTTAAGTGAATACCACCGCCAGTGATATGAGTATAATCACCAAATAATAAGACAATTTTCTCATATTTGCCGTTATTTATTAAGCAAATTAAATTTGTTAAGAAGAAACACCAACAGCTAATGGCTAGAAATATTGGTGATGAGTACCATGGTCTTTTTGTCAGTAGTTTGGGTTTATATAGAGATAACCCGATTCTATACAATTGATTCTCTGCTGATTGTATTCCCAATTCTTTAGGCAATAATTCATTGCATTTAATGCCAAACATTATTTTATTAAATTGGTAATAAATTATACATGATAATTGTACTTGATAATGTATTTGTCTTAATAATTTTTCAACATAAACTAATTATTAAAATGTACATTTAGGTCTAATGACAAAATAATATAATAAATATAATAGTTTAGTATTATACATGTATGTTTTAAATTAAATATTGTGTAGCATAAAGTTATTGCCCACATATCGGAGCATATTCATTACCATTTATTATAATTATATAATATGCAATTAATATATTATATGTAATTATATAACCAAGTTGTACAAGTATAGCAAGATATCAACAATTTGTTCGATGAATAGGTAACTTAACAAATAAAGGTAAAATGTATATAAATATGTTATTTATATATTTATAGCATGCCAAATTGTAATGAAAATATTGATACATTATTTTACTAATGTTAATGTAATGTCAATATAATGATATAATTGAACAAATTTGAACATATTCTGTTGGTTTAGTATAAGAAAAATATAAATTATATTTATGTTTATTTCTATAAATATAATTTTTATCAAAATATTATAAAACTAAACAAATGAAATATTTAATAAATGTCATAAGCTAATATTTGTAATAAATTCTATCAATATTATTATTATTAGCATATTATTATATGGCACATGATGTCCTTGACACTTTTTGTTTTATAACTTAATAATAATTTGAATTTGAATACAATAAATATATTAATCAATCAAAGAATAAATTTAGATAATTTACATTAATTTGTATACGGAGTGTTTATTGAGAAACAATTAAAATAATTATCAGGACAATTCTTGCATAATAAAATTTATTTTTAAAAATTAACGATAGAATATTATTTTTATGTAGTGTGGCCTTAAAGTTTAATATTGTGTCAATTATTGTTTTTATATAATTATTTAAAAGATTGTGTTTAATAGATTAAAGAGAAATATACTTATTAAAATTATTTCACCATGTGTTTATACATTTAAAAAACATTTTGGGATAACGAGGAATAATTATTCTTTCTATAATTGTATAAATAAAATTAATTTCATCAAAATCATTTAAGAAAATTAAATGGAAATCCTGTTACTTCAATTGCCATTAAAAAACACTCTGTATACAAATTAACATATAAATACACAACATAGCAAATTAATTTATTATTGTAATATTTATTCTTTTATTTGGTAATTAACATATATAGATTTTCTAAAATATTATTAAAATTTTATGCTTATACATTGATCAATAAATTTGCAATATTATTATAGTTAGGTTTTTCTATGAAAATAATAAGTAGTAAAACAACATTTTTTAATTTGAGTATTTTATAAGGGATTTCAAATTTCTATGAACACATGGCTACATTTGGATAAATATGTTGACCATGGTTGTTATTAAAGATTTGTTATTAAAAACATTATGTTTGTGTGGATTTCTATATCAATCCTATGAAATGAGTTTAATATACTTCTCATTCAAAACCACAGCAAACGTAAGACTCGATACAGACTTTCAATACAGACTACCGGCTATTACTGTGTGCGGAGATATTAAGGGCTTTAAACCTGATTACAATTATGCGTTTAATTTTAACAATTATCACAACCAGTCAATAGTAAAACAGTTAGATTCATATATACGACACGATAATATATTTGAATGTGCATACACAAAATCATATGAGCTAGTTGAAAATTGCACTAACGTGACTCCATATCGTTTTTCAATGTTCCATGATGAAGGTATGGTATGTTGGACTATATTTTCAAGTTGGTCGAACGAGCCAAAAAATAATTATATGGTTAATAATATTGACAAACAAAAGGCTTTGTATGTAAGTTTGTTTGTTGGGAACAAAACTATATTTTATAATGGTGAATTATCATACGCAATCCATTCTAACTTGCATAAACAAAGAGATATTTTAGACAAAAATGTTTTGACTGTAGATATGACTCAAAGTGTACATTCTGACGTAATGTATCGTCAAACCACCATGATCAATAAACGTAAATTAAATAAGAAAAATAATAAATGCTTTGTAAGTCAAAATCAAAATGATTGTGTAAATGAATGTGTAATTCATAAATGTTTGAGTCAATTTGCAAAAGTACCATCGTGGTTATTAATATACAACGATGATTACAAAAATAATTCATCGAGTTATTCTGTTTTATCAAATGAAACATTTATGGCTGATGTCGAACAAAATTGCGACCATGAATGCAATGACCGAATTGAGTGCATTCAACACTACACTACCTTTACTTATAACAAAGTTATTTCACCATCAGATAATTTTACATTAAACGTATACTTACCGTCAGAGCCCGATATAGTGTACGAAATATCACTCAAAATGTCATTTGAAGAGTATATGGTATTTATGGGATCACTTGTGGGCCTATGGTTTGGTGTATCAGTGCTTTTGTTTACTGATATATTCATACAATTGTTTGCCAGTTATATGACTCGCATTTGTTTTAAAAAACAAGTAATAAAACCTGTAATAAATAATGTTAATAATCAAATGCTATTCATGATTGTAAAGGGAAAATCAAATATGCATAGAAATCGACGTAGGGTGTTTAGCGCTGACAACCATGTTAATATTCTATGATAAGACCAACAATTAAATGTGTGTATTTAATATTACCAACATTAAAAATAAATGCCTTGCATTTGATGCAAAACATTATTTAAATTTTTTAAAACTTGAAAATATTTTATTAAAAATATTTGTTATCTATTTGTTCTATATTTTCATAAAACAAAATTCATGACATGTTTTTATTTTAATGATCATTAAGTAATATTGCTATGTATGCCATTATTTTTGTTTTATATTATAACGATTATTTGAATACAGTTAGAATTTGAAATCCAATAAATATATCTATAAATAATATTATAAAATAAATCTGTATATTTAGATATTAAACATAAATGTTTATACGGAGTGTTTAGGTATACCTAAATCGGGGCAGACTATAGGCTAAGCCTAAACTTCATAATAAACCGCTTGAACACTAGCTAAAATTAAGTCGTTTATTCACAATAAAGTCTCAGGACAATTTATGCAAAATAAAATTTATTTTAAAAATTAACGATGGTATTTATTTTTATGTAGTGTGGCAATATGTCTTGAAATTTGGTATTGTGTCAATTATTGTTTATACATAATTATTTAAAAATAAAGTACAATAAATTTAAACAAATATTCATATTAAAAATATTTTACCATGTGATCACACATAAAATACTTTTTGGAATAATGAGGATTAATTATTATTTCTGTAATTGTAAAATTGAAATTAATTTTACCTAAATCATTTAAGAAATTTTTGTAAATGGCCATCCGATTATTTAATTTGCCATTTAATAAACACTCTGTATAAAGTGTAAATACACGTTTTACAAATCAGCATACATTAATTTTATATATAATATTTATTCTATTATATATTCATACATGTTCCATACAGTTCATAACATAATAAATTACTTTATTATTATAATATTTATTCTGTTATTTAAAATTAACATATATTGATTTTTTCAAATATTATTAAAATCTTATGTTTATATGCATTGATCAATAAATTTGCAATATTATTATAGTTAACTTTTTCTATGCAATAATAAGTAGTAATACAACATTTTGTAAGTTAAATATTTTATAAAGGATTTCAAAGTTTTTACCAACACGAGGCTACATTTGGATAAATATGTTGACCATAATTGTTTTCAAAGATATATTAATAAAAACTTTATGTTTGTGTGGATTTCTATATCAATCCTATGAAATCAATTTATTATATTTTTCATACAAAACCACAGCAAACGTTAGACTCGATACCAACTTTCAATACAGACTACCGGCTATTACTGTGTGTGGAGATATTAGGGGCTTTAAACTTGATTATAATTATACGTTAATTTTTAATAATTTTCACAACCAATCTATGTTCAAACAGTTAGACTCATATATACCACACGAGAATATATTTAAATGTCAATATACAAAATTACACGATCAATTTGAAAAGTGCAATAACGTAACCCCATATCGTATTTCAATTTTGATTGATGATGATATGGTATGTTGGACTATATTTTCCCGTTGGTCTAACCAGCCAGAAAATAATTATATGGTTAAAAATAGTAGCATACAAAATAATTTACATGTCCGTTTGTCAGTTGGGAACAAAACTTTATTTTATAACGGTCAATTATTTTACACAATCCATTCTAACTTGCATAAACAAAGATATTATGATTACACAAATCTTAAGAAAGTAAATATAACTAATAGTTATATGTGTGAAGTATCATCAAAGCACCATGGTTAATAAACGTGAATTAAACAAGAATAATAATAAATGTTTAGTAAATCAAAATCGAAACGATTGCGTGAATGAGTGTGTGATTCGGGTATGTTTAAGACAATTTTCAAAAGTACCATTTTTGTATCAGGTATACAGCGATGATTACAAAGATAATACATCGAGTTATTCCGTTTTATTAAATGAAACATTTATTGCTCTTGTCGAACAAAATTGCAGCCATGAATGCAATGACCGAATTGAGTGCATTCAACACTACACTACCATTACTGATAAACAAGATAAATCACCAGAAGATACTTTTGATTTATACGTAAACCTACCGTCAGTTCCCGATATAATATACGAGATATCACTGAAAATGTCATTTGAAGAGTATATGGTATTTATGGGATCACTTGTGGGTCTATAGTTTGGTGTATCGGTTCTTATGTTCACTAATCTATTTACACAATTGTTTGTCAAATATATTCCTCGCATTTGTTTTAAAAAAACAAGCCATAAAACCTGTAATAAATAATGTTAATAATCAAATGCTATTCATGATTGTAAAGGGAAAATCAAATATGCATAGAAATCAACGTAGGGTCTTTAGCGCTGAGCACCCTGTTAATATTAATTGAAAAGATCAATAATTAAACCTGTATTCAACATTACAAACATAAAAATAAATACATTGCATTTAATGCAAATTAATGCACACATTATTTTTTTATTAAGACAAAAAAATTATTTTAAATTATTTTATTAAATAAAGTCATTTAAAACAAAGTTATATTTTAACTTTAATTATAATGATTTTTATAATAATATACAATATTTATTAATTAAATATAATTAAATTATTAAATCCTTATATTTACGTACATTATATACGTAATGTATGAGTAAAAAATAAATAGAGAATGAAGTAAATAGCAATAAAGCCGAACTAGATTGTATCTGGCCTACACATATAAAATTATTAGTTTTAATCTTATGAATTTAACAATAACTTATTATCATGTCCCATAATTTATAATACAGTTGAATGTTATTCAGATTACCGTACCATAAAAGAGATTGGTAGTAATCTTGATTGTTGTTAACAACATACTGACATTTAAAAAATATTACATGATACCAATTTTAATCAAATATGCATATTGAATTTGCTATTATTAGATTACACACGAGAATAATAAATTAATACGCCATGGCACTGTTTATTATACAGTATATGTTATTTTTATTATTTGCATGTTTTACTATTGAAGCAAACTTTATTTGAAAAGATGACACATTTTATTTGTCACATTGTATCTGTTTAGCATGTTCAAAACAATATGAAATAAATAGGCCATAAAATATTTATTGTACCAATTATATTAGAGTTGTACCGCGTATATTACCATAATTAAATTATTAGAAACAAACCTGTAGCAGCTTGGCCTTCAGGTGTTTAGATACAACGTGCATACTTTATAAAATAAAATTACTTTACATATAATACTACATGTATATATGTCTATTTAAAAATGATTTTCCTTAATCATGATTCATGATTCATGAATAATGTTACCTGCATAGTATCTAATATTATATAATGATAATATAAAATTAATTGTATGTATTTTGACAAAAGGACATAATACAATATAACAACATTATTAATCAAACATAGTATAAAACATTTTGTAATTTCCATATTTTATAAACAATTTCAAAGTATTGGCGAAACAATGTTAAATTTAAAAAATATGTGACCATGGTTGTTTTTTAAAAATATTTTATTAAATACCCTGTGTTTGTTTGGATTTCTATACCAAACCTATGAAATCAGTTAATTGTACTTTTTATACGAAACCACAGCAAACGTAAGGCTTGATTCGGACTTTCAGTACAGATTACCGGCTATTATGGTGTGCGGATATATTGAAGGCTTTATACCTGATTACCATGATCATTTTAATTTTCACAAATTTCACAACCAGTCTATGTTAAAACAGGTTGACTCATATATACCACACGACAATATATTTACATGTGAATATACAAAATTACATAATCAAGTAGAAAATTGCAGCAACGTAACCCCATATCGTTTATCAATTGAACATGATAATGGTGTAGTATGTTGGACCATATTTTCTCGTTGGTCTAATGAGCCAGAAAACAAGTATATGCTAAAAAACAATGACAATCAAAAGCATTTATATATGAATTTTTTATTTAAAAACAAAACCTTGTTCTATGAGATGTATTAATTTAAGCAATCCATTCTAACTTGCACAAACAGAGAAGTATTTTTGAAAAAAATCTCAATTAGGTATATATCAATCATGATAATATTTGTGACGTGCAGTATCATCAAAGCACCATGGTCGATAAACGTGAATTAAATAAGAATAATAATAAATGCTATGTAAATCTCAACCGAAATGATTGTGTAAATGAATGTGTAATTCGAAAATACATGAGACACTTCTCAAAAGTACCATCATGGTATCAGGTGTACAGCGATGATTACAAGGATAATACATCGAGTTATTCCATTTTATCAAACAAAACATTTATTGCTGGTGTCGAACACAATTGCAACCATGAATGCGATGACCGAATTGAGTGCATTCAACACTACACTTCCATTACATATAACGAAAATAATTCACCACAATCAAATTCATATAATTTATTAGTAAGCCTACCTTATGAGCCCGATTTTATATATGAGATATCCCTTAAGATGTCATTTGAAGAGTATATGGTATTTGTGGGATCACTACTGGGCCTATGGTTTGGTGTATCAGTGCTTATGTTTACCGATATATCCACACAAATGTTTGTCAAATATATTCCTCGCATTTGTTAAAAAAAACAAGTAATAAAACCTGTAATAAATGCCACAACTATTAACAATGTTAATAATCAAATGCTATTCACGATAGTAAATAGAAAATCAAATACGCATGTTAATCGACGTAGGGTGTTTAGCGCTGGTAACCTTGTTAATATTGCAACGATTCCACCATAATCCTATACTTTTTCTCACAAGTCAGTTGTTTACTTGCTTTTGTCTCTGCAAATAA
The DNA here is from genome assembly GCA_905368565.1 of Medioppia subpectinata. Classification (NCBI taxonomy): domain Eukaryota; kingdom Metazoa; phylum Arthropoda; class Arachnida; order Sarcoptiformes; family Oppiidae; genus Medioppia; species Medioppia subpectinata. The sequence continues at coordinate 7,110 of CAJPIZ010000980.1, read as the reverse complement.
TCAAAACATTATTTTAATTTTTTAAGACTTGAAAATATTTTATTTTAAATTATATTAAATTATTCTCTATGTTTTTAATATAAAAAATAATAATGTGACATGTTTATTTTTAATGATCATGATGTCATGACGCCATATGTGCCATTATTTTTGTTTTATAATATAATTATTATTTAAATACAATTTGCATTTGAAATACAATGAATATATTAATAAATCATAGAATAAATGTGTATATTTTGATAATAAACATAAATATATATATACGGAGTGTTTATTGATTGACAATTGAAATAATCGGTCTCAGATTTAAATTAATTACGATAGTATAAATTAATTTTTAAAAATATACTCATTTTAAAAACTTTATCATGTAAAACAGATAAAACATAGAATAATGCAAAATAATTGTCTTTTCTATAATTGTAAAAATAAAATTAATTTCATCAACATTATTAGGATAATTTTTTAATTCTCAATCCTATTACGTAAATTGTCATTTAATAAACACTCTGTATACAAATCAACATATTCATACATAAAATCACAAATTTATTTATTATTATAATATTTATTCTGTTAAATGAAAATTACCATATTATGATTTTCTCTAATGATGAATATAATATTATTAAAATTTTATATGCAATTGTGAGTACTGATCAATAAATTGATTTCATGCAATATTATTATAAATAACTTTTTCTATGAATTAATAAGTATTGAATAACAAGATTTTTTAATTTCAGTATTTTATAAAAGATATCAAAGTTTTTGCCAACACAAATCTACATTTGGACAAAAATTTGTTGACCATGGTTGTTATCAAAGATATTTTATTAAAAACATTATGTTTGTGTGGATTTCTATACCAAACCTATGAAATCAGTTTAATATACTTTTCATACAAAACTACGGCAAACGTAAGGCTCGATTCGGACTTCCAGTACAGACTACCGGCTATTATAGTGTGCGGATATATTAAGGGTTTTATGTCTGACTACCATGATAAGTTTAATTTTAATAATTCCCACAATCAGTCTACGTTACAACAACTAGACTCATATATACCACACGAAAATATATTTGAATGTGAATATACTAAATTACACAATCAAATTGAAAAGTGCAATAACGTAACTCCATATCGTTTTTCAATTATTCATGATGAAAGTATAGTCTGTTGGACCATATTTTCTCGTTGGTCTGATGAGCCAGAAAATAATTATATGGTTAAAAATTTTGGTAAACATAAGAGTTTATTTATAGATTTGACAGTTAGGAACAAAAGTAAATTTTATAATGGTGAATTATTGTTCACAATTCATTCTAACATGCATCGACGACGATATTTTTATGAAAAAAATCTTATGACGGTAAATATAACTCATACTGATAAGTCTGAGCTAGAGTATCGTCAAAGTACCATGGTAGATAAACGTGAATTAAATAAAAATAATAATAAATGTTTTGTTAATCAAAATCAAAATGATTGTATGAATGAATGTGTAATTCGTAAATGTTTCAGACAATTTTCAAAAGTACCATCGTGGTTATTAATATACAGCGATGATTACAAAGATAATACGTCGAGTTATTCCGTGTTATCAAATGAAAAATTTATTGCTGATGTCCAACAAAATTGCAGCTATGAATGTAGTGACAGAATTGAGTGCATTCAACATTATATTACCATGCCTTATAACGAAGATAAATCAAACACAGATACTTTTAAATTATATGTATTGCTACCGTCAGAGCCCGATATGGTGTACGAGATATCTCTGAAAATGTCATTTGAAGAATATATGGCATTCATGGGCTCACTTGTGGGCCTATGGTTTGGTGTATCGGTGCTTATGTTTACTGATATATCTACACAAGTGTTTGTCAAATATATTCCTCGCATTTGTTTTAAAACCCAAGTAATAAAACCTGTAATAAATGTTACAAATAATAATAATAATCATCAAATGTTATTTACAATTGTTAGTAGGAAATCAAATCGACGTAGGGTTTTTAGCGCTAATCACCCTGTTACTATTTATTGAAACAACCGATTATTTAATCACAAATATTAAAAATATATTCATTGAATTTAATGCAAGACATTATTTTAATTTTATAAAGACTTGAAAATGTTTTAATTTTAAATTATTTTATTAAAACGACCAAAATAAGTGTAATCAGCCCCACACTACCATATGCATAAATTAACATATACAATCTATTGATATATTATAAAGAATAATTACATAATAAATTAATCTATTGTTATAATATTTATTCTAAGTAAGGAGGTAATGTAACAAGGTAATGTTCGGTTATTCTACGTCCTACATTACCATTACTGATAAACAAGATAAATCACCCCAAAATACATTTAATTTATTAATACACTTACCGTCAGAGCCCGATATGGTGTACGTGGGTTCATTTGTGGGCCTATGGTTTGGTGTATCGGTGCTTATGTTCACTAATCTATTCACACAATTGTTTGCCAGATATATGACTCGCGTTTATTGTAAAAAACAAGTCATAAACCCTTTAAAAAATGTCACAAATATTAACAATGTTAATAATCACATGCTATTCACGATTGTAAATAGAAAGTCAAGTAAGCATATAAATTGACGTAGGGTTTTTAGCGCCGATAACTATATTAATATTCTTAGAAAAGACCAATAATAAAACCAGTATTTGATATAATAAATGTATAGTGAAATACCAAACCTTACGGTCAAAACCCTTAAGCACAGCCCCTGAACACCTAAACCTCATAGCATACTCTCTATGTTAACCTAACCTAACAATTTTAATAATATAAATACAGGCACTATTTTATCTACACTTCATTGTATTTATGAAAACATTTTATTAAAAATTTAATTTCTATTTAGTTTTATTTGCTTAATAATTGTACACAAATATTTTAAATCTAACATATTTGCCACAAAAATTATACATACTACCACAGAATAAGTGAACTTAAATAAGATCAATTAAGACATCAACTTAACATGCAACCGACTATATAATTCTTACACATACCCATAACATTATGCTATACACACATAATAAATATATTATATATTTTTAATTGATATTATTTTATTATATTTTAAAAGTACAATATGTTATCCAGTCATCCAAAAACTATTGTCGCCTCGGAAATCGTTATATCTCCCGAACGAAACGAGCTAGATCAATTCTGTAAAATGTAAAACAGAGTTCCACATGTCTAGTTTTTTGTGTCAAAAAATTATTTAAATCACGTGACTAGAACATAGAAATTTTTGGGTCATTTCGAAATGCCATGATTTTAGCCCAGTTNAGAAATTTTTGGGTCATTTCGAAATGCCATGATTTTAGCCCAGTTGAAAAGGGCGTCGGAAGGGGGCGGGTATGCTATTCGGAAGAAGGGATGTCAATGTATATTATAGCAAAATTTGAAAAAGATTAGTCCAGCCATCTACAAGAAATTGATGATTTCATTAACATTAGGTCTATGGGAAAAAGTTGTTCTGAAGTTGTATTTTTATATCTACCAAAATATAGTATAAAAAGGTCAAAATTGGGCTATTTTTGTCCAAATATTGTGTCAATTTTCTTAAATATATTGTTCGTTACGAAAGACTATTTATTCAAAGTTTATGTAACTTTGCTATAATATACTTTAACATCATCTTTACCGAATAGCATACCCGCCACCATCCAACCCCCTTTTTAACTGGGCTAAAATCATGGCATTTCGAAATGACCCAAAAATTTCTATGTTCTAGTCACGTGATTTAAATAANAACTGGGCTAAAATCATGGCATTTCGAAATGACCCAAAAATTTCTATGTTCTAGTCACGTGATTTAAATAATTTTTTGACACAAAAAACTAGACATGTGGAACTCTGTTTTACATTTTACAGAATTGATCTAGCTCGTTTCGTTCGGGAGATATAACGATTTCCGAGGCGACAATAGTTTTTGGACGACTGAATACTAACTTGTTTATTATTACTAAAATACAGGTTTCTGAAATGATTTATATTATGTAACTTTTATTGAAAATTAAAATAACACATTCAGTACTTGTATTATATTTATTAGCTTATTTATTATTTATTATAGATATTATATGTATAAATTAAAACAAAAAAATTATTTAATTAAATATATATTTAAACATAATTATCATAAGAATCAATTTTGTATATGTCACATCTGTATTAGCGTTTTGACAACAGCTTTAGCAAACGAATTGGTCTTTATCTGTTGACTTATTTTGTTTAATGAATACGTTTTGTATACAACGTTAATCAATATATTCGCTTCAGTTGGACATTTAACAAGTACTAGCAATTTTATTATATGAACGTTGCTTACACTTATTTTGTTGTACAACCAACATTACATAACCGTATGGTAGTTATACTGGGCCTCGTTATAAAAATTAAATAATGATAATGAACCGTCAATCAAGTACTTGAATATTGTCAGTATATTAAACACAATAATAATCACTGAAGGTATTAAACATTGAGATGTTATATAATATATTGCAAAGTATTTATGCGGTATATGTATGAATGCTGAATCATGGTTATTTATATGACGTACACAAACGTAGGTAAATTTAATAGGATCGTAATAATGAACATCTATAACAATTAATGTTGGTAAACCAATAATCGCACTGGCACCCCAAATAATATAGACCCAGGTGATTGTTGGTATTTTATCTAATGGATTGTTAAACACATTTATTAATGAAAAATATAAATCAATTGACAACACAATTATGGTAAAGTTTGTCACGTTTAAAAAGCACCCAAACAAATAATATGTTAATCTACTAACAATGATCATATAATACGGGCTTGATTGTAGTGGTAATATAATTAGTAACCCGGTTAAACTAAATGATAATACAACCAACAATGTAGTAATAATAATATTGATCATGAACAGTTTTGGTCTTTTAATAATTAATTTGTTTTGCACATTTTTATTAGAGTAAATTATTAAAATAATGAACAAGTTAATTATTACTGTAAATGCTATAACGACCATCATTAAATATATGAACACAATTTCGTATAAATCAAAGTCAATAAACACTTTCTCTATTTTTGTCATTGTTTGCCACAAATGGATATTAATGTCAAATAATATTTTATCATAACATGACATATATTATAAAACTAGCTAAAAATAAAATTTAGTACATGTAAATGTTTGTAATTGTAAAGTTAGCTTTAATTGTAAACATGTTTATAATTATTTATACAGTATTATGAATAAATTATAATGTTTTTGTTAATTATATGACTTTCAACAATTATAACTTGTTTGTTTGAATATCATTTAAAATTCACAATTTATTTAGCATTTGATTTTATTTGAAACAATAATAATTAATATTCAGTTATCCGTCTGTTTTATTAACTGATCAAAAATTTAATAAAATAATGTTAAATAATAATATAGACAAAATGTTACTTTTTATTTTATTTTTCTCCAACCTTTGGAGAATAATTTAACATGATAAAAATTTTATTTGCACATCTGTTTGTTGAATAATTTATACGATTTATAAGCCATCAGATTTAAAGATGATGGTATTGTTATAATTGCTATAAATGCCACGGCAAAAACAACCATGCAATATACAATTATCAATCGTAAAATCCACAATTCTGTTATCTAGAAATTAAAATACGAACTAAAAGAGTTTATAATAACTTTATAATACAAATATGTTACCACACATGTTGACTAGTTATTTAACTAAAATACGTTATAATAATATCGATTGTAAAAAATATTTTATTATTCATCATTTTGTTGATTTTTTATTTGAATAATATTCAATGACTAATATTATTATATAAAGAATTTCAAAGTTTTTGTCAAAACAAGTCTACATTTAGATAAAGTATGTTGACCATGGTTGTTATCAAAGATATTTTAATAAAAACATTATGTTTGTGTGGATTTCTATACCAAACCTATGAAATAAGTTTATTGTACTTTTCATACGAAACCACAGCAAACGTATGGCTCGATTCGGACTTTCAGTACAGACTACCGGCTATTACTGTGTGCGGAGATATTAAGGGCTTTAAACCTGATTACAATAATAAGTTTAATTTTAATAATTTCCACAACCAGTCTATGTTAAAACAGCTAGAATTATATATACCACACGAGAATATATTTGATTGTGATTATACAAAGTTAGAAAGTACAGCACAGAGCATACTGTTGGAAGGTTGCAATAAGGTAACCCCATATCGTTTCTCAATTATCCATGATCAAGACATAGTTTGTTGGACCATATTTGCACGTTGGTCTGACGAGTCAGAAAATGAGTATATGGTAAAAAACTATGGCAATCAAAATATTGTATACGTGATTTTGGTTTTTAAAAACAAAACCATATTTGAGAATGGTGATTTATCATTCGCAATTCATTCTAATATACGTAAACAAAGAGATATATCTGAAAAAAATGTTAAATCAATAAATATTACTCATAGTACTAGTTGTGAGGTAGAGTATCATCAAAGCACCATGGTCGATAAACTTGAATTAATTAAGAATAATAATAAATGTTTTATAAATCAAAATCGAAATGATTGTGTGAAAGAGTGTGTGATTCGAAAATGTTTGAGACAATTTTCTAAAGTACCATCGTGGCTATCAATATACAACGATGATTACAAAGATAATACATCGAGTTATACCGTTTTATCAAATGATGCACTTATTGCTGGTGTCAAACATAATTGCAGCCATGAATGCAATGACCGAATTGAGTGCATTCAACACTATACTACCATTACTTATAAAGAAAATAAATCACCACAATCAGATACAGATACTTTTACTTTATTCGTATACTTACCGTCAGAGCCCGATATGGTGTACGAAATATCACTGAAAATGTCATTTGAAGAGTACGTAGTGTTCATGGGATCACTTGTGGGCCTATGGTTTGGTGTATCGGTCCTTATGTTCACTGATATATTTACACAATTGTTTGTCAGATATATGTCTCGCATTTGCTTTAAAAAACATTTAATAAAACCTGTAATAAATGTCACACTTAATA
>CAJPIZ010000979.1:0-19319 GCA_905368565.1 Medioppia subpectinata | reverse complement strand
ACTTATATAGCTCTTGATAGAAATATTTTCCAAAAGTGTACAATAGTGTACAGTCTGAAATTAGTGTACAGAAGTCTCAAATAGTGTACTGTACACTTCAAAAGTGTACGGTTGGTCACACTAATTATACGCGGCGTAAACCGTGTCATAGCAGGCGTACGCGCCTAACACATAGGGCTTCCAGCTGTGCGCCGGCACATGGCGTTCGGTGCCGATGGCCTCCAATTTATCGCACACGCCGTGCATTTGGCCAAAAATGAGGTCCACTAGCGGGAGGTTGCGGTCAATCTCGCCGTACGGACACTCCATGTGGTCGTCCGAAATGAAATAGTTGACCGTCAGTTTGAAAATCGTATCCCATCGGACCGGGTCGACAGCAAACGGGTAAACCCAGGCCACAGAATTGCCGGCTGTGCCCAATCGATAGTATCGCCGGCCTGTAAACAGACTGCTTTCCATTAGCCACCGGTGAGCGGCGCCCGACATCGGGTCGTCATAGCCTGTCGTGAATAAAGGATTGCGTTCATACGGCATGATTGTTATCACGCTCTCCGGCACCGGGTATTTGCGTTCGGGTGGTTGTGTCATGGTAGTCATGTGATCGATCGCGTTGCTGGTTATGATTAATTAAAATTTGTAATTTATTATTCTGCTTGTGATGAGTTGGAAAGTGGTAATGAAGTTTAAGCTAATTTAATTAAACAAAAAATTTACATAATAGTTTACATGTGTAATTAATATACTTTATAGTTATTTATAAGTACTAATCATACATCATCAATCATGTATTTAACCCTTGTGTTGTAATTTACAAACTATACATATATTAGAGCATATAATCACTATATTATAGTGTACTCTAATTTAATTTATAATATAAAAGACACCTTGGTAATTCAATAACCACGTCATATTAAACACATCCCCTATTTCAATCTGGAGACTTTTAATATATACGTCGTACATAATAATATTGACACGACATGTGTCTTAACTTTCTAGTGATTGTAATTAATTGATTTTCCCTTATATTTTGAATTATGTCTCTTATCTCAAACCAATCGTATGATTGGGTTTTCAACTGTATTCCCAAACNCAGCAAAATATATGAGTAAAACTTGTTGTAAAACACAGTTAATTAATTGTATAAAATATGGTTAAAATTGGATGAAGTGCTGGCGCAAGATATGGCCGGTTAGCACATGTTTAAGACAATGGAGTAATGGCTGGCACTCAGATAGAGTGGAGTCAGTGGAGCGACTGGACAGTCGAGGGCTCAGACAGAGACTAACTAAAGAGAGCACATGGAGTGGCTCTTAAGTAGGCATGAGATACAGTGAGTGTTAGGCTAAAGGTTTAGGAAAAACTGTTGGAAAATAACTGATATGATTGGTTGACACGCAAAGCATACAGTTTGAATACAATGGAAAAATACAGATTTAAACCAATAGAAAGTTTAGGATATATGAATCATGCGATCCATATCACACCCCGGCGCTGAGGACTCGTCGCGGAGGTTGACTGTTCGAGTTGGCCGACGTGGACCAGTTGTTCCGTTGTCTCCGGTGGGTTCGGTCACGACGTGCGGGCCTTGAATGCAAGCGTCCGGTGTCTTCAGGTCTGGTGGTCGGGTGGATGTCTTCCGCCAATTCTTGTGAGTAGTGGTGCGGGAAATGTGGGACGTGTTGTCCGAATGAGATGCGCCGCTGAGCACTGACTTCGTGTTGATATGACTTGAGTCGCAGCTTAACCGGTAGTCGTCTTTGATTGGCGCCGAAGTGACGGGTAAACTGCAAGAACTGCTGGTTCCCCGAAAGCGCACCTTCTTGTGGAGGCCTTTCACTTCGCGTGCGGTTCTGTCCGCTCGTGGATAAGATTGACGATACGGTTGCTGTCGTTTGTATTCATTGCCAGTCAACGCGATTCTGCGCTGTTTGGGAACAATACGCTCAGAATATGATGAATGAGTTGTGAGAATGCGATGCGATTCTCGTGGTGAGTGTGAGAATCGGGCGACTCGTGGCGTACGGAATGTACGGATGGGCGCAAATGTACTATTGTGCCCATCGATGAGTTTGTTTGGCGGCCGAGGCGTCGGCCCAACCGCTGGTCGACTGACTGGTGTAGTGACGGGTTGGTGCGAGTGGTGGCCAAACGTATTCGTGCTCAACACTTGACTCTCGTGTCCATTGAAAGTGACTTCTCGTGTCGATGTGTTGATTACAGCACCGAAGCGGCCGAGAGTTGAGAGTGAGAGTAGGAGTCCGTACTTAAAGTTGTCCAACACTTGCGCGTGAATGAGAAGAGTAGTGTCTCCTATCGTATAGTGAAGGGAAACTTCGCCAAGTGTTTGGACTGATCCGCGCGCGAGTGACACGCATTTGTTGCGAGACCTGTCGATAATGAGACCTAAATGTTGTACAAAATATAGTGGCATTAGATTGAGAGTAGAGCCCGGGTCTGCAAACGCGGAGATCTTGAAGGTTCCGATCCGTCCGGGAATCAGAATGATGTCGGGAGTGGTGGCCAGCGTTGCCATCGACTGCTCCCTTATGCACATGTTTTGTGCGGGTTCTGGTGAATGAGCCGCCGGTGGTGGGGATGGAGGCGGCGACGGCTGCGCGTCCTCCTGATGGGGACAATTCTTATGCCAATGATGGGCGACTTCTCCTCTTTGCTGGCATATCTGGCACGCGGGGAGCGGACGGTTGCCATTGTTTGACCGGCCCTGGTCTGATCGACCGTTGCCACGACCACAAGTTGAGTTGCCATTCGGACGACTGGAATCCGTCGCGAAGTGATTGGACGAGTTCTGGCGGTGAGAACTGTTTCCGTGGTGTGGGTGTGATGTGTTTGAGTGGTGCGGAGCGTTGCTCTTCGGCGGCCCACTCTGGGTGTCGGCCTCGATGTCCTGCGCTTTCTTGAGCCAATCATCGAGTGAGAGACGAGCGCCATAAAAATGTGGCTTATAATGGTTGGGGAGACCTTCTGTGAGTAACGCCGACATGTCTACCTCGGACAGGCCAGGGATGCGTCGCAAAATCCGAGTCTTCTGATCGAAGTACTAGCGGACCTTTTCGTCATTCTTGAGGCGGCGGCGGTTGGCGGCGACGATGGGCTGCACATCTGAGTGGCCATAACGAGTGGTCAGTTTTTCACAAACTGAGTCCCACGTGACGTCTGGGTCGAGAAGGATGTCTGCGCCGAAGAAGTCTGCGGCCTCGCCTTCGTGGCGGCGACGATGGGCTGCACATCTGAGTGGCCATAACGAGTGGTCAGTTTTTCACAAACTGAGTCCCACGTGACGTCTGGGTCGAGAAGGATGTCTGCGCCGAAGAAGTCTGCGGCCTCGCCTTCGAGATACTCCATAATGCGGTCGACTTTGGTGTCGCCGTCAAGGCCTCGGAAGACGCGCTCTGCGAGACGGAGGAACGACTCGATTGTGAGTCCCGAGTCCTCTTTACCATTGAATTTCGGTAATTTGAGTCTTTGTGTGTTCACTGTATTGCTGTTCGCTGTTGCTGTTGAGCTGGAGTGCGAGGCGGCCTCTGAGGGGTCCTCCTGGTGCTGTCGTCCACGTGTTGTTCGTGCCATAGCTTATGTGAGCGTAGATAAGAGATTAGCGATACTAATCTTACCGATGACTGCGCCAATTCTTATGGCGCGCTCTTTGATTGAGTTGCGCGCCAATACTTGCGGTCACTTTCGGACAAAAGTTACCACAAGAAGAATGATATTTATGTCGTGGAAGAGTGGTTGTGGTGTTGCTCTCTGACAAACGTGGGTTATTGTCCAGAGAGTGTTCACATAACCCGTGGGCAGAGTTGGTGGGGAGCGACAAATGGTATGCTTTGGAGTGATCGCAGCGTTGGTTGAGTCCAAACTTTGATGCAATGATTTGGTCAGAAAACTTATGATCAAATCTGATTAGAATATTTCTGATCAAAAATGGGTATCTGGTAAGCAATAGTACATTTGCTTCCAGAATTGATTTAAATGATTTCTCTTCGAAATAATACTTTATTTCACTCGTCAAATGAAATGTGATTAACGGTACAGCAAAATATATGAGTAAAACTTGTTGTAAAACACAGTTAATTAATTGTATAAAATATGGTTAAAATTGGATGAAGTGCTGGCGCAAGATATGGCCGGTTAGCACATGTTTAAGACAATGGAGTAATGGCTGGCACTCAGATAGAGTGGAGTCAGTGGAGCGACTGGACAGTCGAGGGCTCAGACAGAGACTAACTAAAGAGAGCACATGGAGTGGCTCTTAAGTAGGCATGAGATACAGTGAGTGTTAGGCTAAAGGTTTAGGAAAAACTGTTGGAAAATAACTGATATGATTGGTTGACACGCAAAGCATACAGTTTGAATACAATGGAAAAATACAGATTTAAACCAATAGAAAGTTTAGGATATATGAATCATGCGATCCATATCAAAATGTTTTGTTAAATGATTTGACAGGCAAAGAATTACTGACAAGTTCATATATACGTGGAAATTGTGGTGCCTGTGCGCATTCTGAATGGATTGTAGATTACCTAGGCATGGACTAAAAAGTACAATTATTATTGGAGTACCAATATCGTTAGTTGATATCGCTTGGTAATTTAATATTGTTGAATAACTTTCAAATTATTTTTATAACGGATTTTTAAATAAACCAATAATATTTTAGTCACGATCATAGCCCTAATTACATGCCAATTAATTTTACATCAATTTCTTTATTCATAAAATCTGTAAACGTTCTCTTAAATGATTTGAGAGACAAAGAATTACTGACAAGTTCATATATACGTGGAAATTGTGGTGCCTGTGCGCATTCTGAATGGATTGTAGGTTACCTAGGCATGGACTAAAAAGTACAATTATTATTGGAGTACCAATATCGTTAGTTGATATCGCTTGGTAATTTAATATTGTTGAATAAAGTTCAAATTATTTTTATAACGGATTTTTAAATAAACCAATAATATTTTAGTCACGATCATAGCCCTAATTACATGCCAATTAATTTTACATCAATTTCGTTATTTTTAAAATCTGTAAACGTTCTCTTAAATGATTTGAGAGACAAAGAATTATAGACAAGTTCATATATACGTGGAAATTGTGGTGCCTGTGCGCATTCTGAATGGATTGTAGGTTACCTAGGCATGGACTAAAAAGTACAATTATTATTGGAGTACCAATATCGTTAGTTGATATCGCTTGGTAATTTAATATTGTTGAATAAATATTTGAGAGACAAAGAATTACTGACAAGTTCATATATACGTGGAAATTGTGGTGCCTGTGCGCATTCTGAATGGATTGTAGGTTACCTAGGCATGGACTAAAAAGTACAATTATTATTGAAGTACCAATATCGTTATAACATATCACTTGGTAATTTAATATTGTTGAATAAAGTTCAATTTATTTTTATATCGGATTTTTAAATAAACGAATCAAATTTTAGTCACGATCATAGCCCTAATTACATGCCAATTAATTTTACATCAATTTCTTTATTCATAAAATCTGTAAACGTTCTCTTAAATGATTTGAGAGACAAAGAATTACTGACAAGTTCATATATACGTGGAAATTGTGGTGCCTGTGCGCATTCTGAATGGATTGTAGATTACCTAGGCATGGACTAAAAAGTACAATTATTATTGGAGTACCAATATCGTTAGTTGATATCGCTTGGTAATTTAATATTGTTGAATAACTTTCAAATTATTTTTATAACGGATTTTTAAATAAACCAATAATATTTTAGTCACGATCATAGCCCTAATTACATGCNTGGAAATTGTGGTGCCTGTGCGCATTCTGAATGGATTGTAGGTTACCTAGGCATGGACTAAAAAGTACAATTATTATTGAAGTACCAATATCGTTATAACATATCACTTGGTAATTTAATATTGTTGAATAAAGTTCAATTTATTTTTATATCGGATTTTTAAATAAACGAATCAAATTTTAGTCACGATCATAGCCCTAATTACATGCCAATTAATTTTACATCAATTTCTTTATTCATAAAATCTGTAAACGTTCTCTTAAATGATTTGAGAGACAAAGAATTACTGACAAGTTCATATATACGTGGAAATTGTGGTGCCTGTGCGCATTCTGAATGGATTGTAGGTTACCTAGGCATGGACTAAAAAGTACAATTATTATTGAAGTACCATGGTTTTCTTTGGTCAGAGCCGCGATTCCCGACAAATACACATATTTTGTCAATTTATTGCAAATACTGAGCGGAGGATTGAAAACCACCTGAAAGTCTGGGCCGCTGTTGGGGTCGCGGGCTATCTTCTCGGCCTCTTTCTGACTCATTGGTCTTCTGACCACTTTTGCATTGATTCCGTGACCACTTCTGGTCATCTTCATGGTCTGCGCCACCTGTAGAGCTGATCCCATCCGTAAAGGCTTTAGATTACTTTTGGCACTCGAAGTACAACAACCCATTCCTCGTTAGTTTCAACTTTGGTCTAAAAATAAGATTTCTTTAAACCATTCGTTGAAATATTAACTTAATTTTTGAATAATTTAAACGTTTGTTTACAACAATTGAAGTGTTATTCTCCTAAAAACTTCACGTAAAATGTTTTCTCAATGCCTTTTTATATCAAATAAATAAATAGATATTTTACCACGTGATATTTTCTAATTGTTAAATTTAATAAATTAAAACAATTAACAATTATTGTAAAACTTATATCAAACACCTTAAACTCATTATACCGTATAAAAGATTTGTTATCAATTGCTTTCATATTTAAATCCAATTTTATAAAAACTTACAAAAAAATCATTAAGATATTCAAAATTTGATTATCGATCAAATAAATGACAAATATTTTATTATTGACAGCAATTTTATGTAAAAATTAAACAAATTTCGTACAAATTAATTAATAATTTCTATTCTTATTCTAGATTTGCATCAATTGATCGCAATTTGCAATTCAATAAACTTTTGCAGAGAATTCAATGCAAATAATAAAAGAATTAGTTTTGGTTTTCGTCACATCAGCCCTGAAGACACATCTCCTCTGTATTTAGTGATCGACCGCTACTTTTGGCAAATAAAATATGAAAAACGTCTCATTGATAATAGGGCTCAACTGATCACAAACAATGGTAAAGACAACGATATATTCTGGGATCAGTTCTCAATGGCCTTCACAATCAATGATAACAAAGGAAAGGGCTTTAGAACAGCACTCTTCCCGTAAATATATTAACAACTTTATTAAAATTTTCAAATTCCCTTATTTTTACAATTAATCAGAGAATAGAGAATAAGATATATTGGGTTGAGTTTGAGAACAGAAATATCTATAAATCCAAATGTATTGGCGTTGAAGATATAAAATTTGATGATTTCAGGCCTACCATAGCATTTGCAATGCATTACATGAGCCGTAACTCAAGTATTGCTTATTTGTTGGAACAAAAGTCACACTTTTCGGGGATATATAAGAGAAGAGCCGAATATTTTCAATTCAACCCCAAAAGTAACAAAATTTGTGACAAAACTTTAGATCCGTTTCGCGTGAAATCAATTAATCGCTTAAATCCTAATTATAAATAATCGCAATCTCTCAAATCATTTAATAAAACTATTACAGATTTTATGAATAAAGAAATTGATGTAAAATTAATTGGCATGTAATTAGGGCTATGATCGTGACTAAAATATTATTCGATTATTTAAAAATCCGTTATAAAAATAATTTGAACTTTATTCAACAATATTAAATTACCAAGCAATATCAACTAACGATATTGGTACTTCAATAATAATTGTACTTTTTAGTCTATGCCTAGGTAATCTACAATCCATTCAGAATGCGCACAGGCACCACAAATTCCACGTATATTGTTTATTTAAAAATCCGTTATAAAAATAATTTGAAAGTTATTCAACAATATTAAATTACCAAGCGATATCAACTAACGATATTGGTACTCCAATAATAATTGTACTTTTTAGTCCATGCCTAGGTAACCGACAATCCATTCAGAATGCGCACAGGCACCACAAATTCCACGTATATATGAATTTGTCAGTAATTCTTTGTCTCTCAGATAATTTAACAAAACTATTACAGATTTTATGAATAAAGAAATTGATGTAAAGTTAATTGGCATGTAATTAGGGCTATGATCGTGACTAAAATATTATTACTTTATTTAAAAATCCGTTATAAAAATAATTTGAACTTTATTCAACAATATTAAATTACCAAGTGATATGTTATAACGATATTGGTACTTCAATAATAATTTTACTTTTTAGTCTATGCCTAGGTAATCTACAATCCATTCAGAATGCGCACAGGCACCACAAATTCCACGTATATATGAACTTGTCAGTAATTCTTTGTTTTTCAAATAACATAACAAAACTATTACAAATTTTATAAATAAAGAAATTGATGTAAAATTAATTGGCATGTAATTAGGGCTATGATCGTGACTAAAATATTATTACTTTATTTAAAAATCCGTTATAAAAATAATTTGAACTTTATTCAACAATATTAAATTACCAAGCAATATCAACTAACGATATTGGTACTCCAATAATAATTGTACTTTTTAGTCCATGCCTAGGTAACCTACAATCCATTCAGAATGCGCACAGGCACCACAAATTCCACATATATATGAACTTGTCAGTAATTCTTTGTCTCTCAAATCATTTAAGAGAACGTTTACAGATTTTAGAAATAACGAAATTGATGTAAAATTAATTGGCATGTAATTAGGGCTATGATCGTGACTAAAATTTGATTCGTTTATTTAAAAATCCGATATAAAATAAATTGAACTTTATTCAACAATATTAAATTACCAAGTGATATGTTATAACGATATTGGTACTTCAATAATAATTGTACTTTTTAGTCCATGCCTAGGTAACCTACAATCCATTCAGAATGCGCACAGGCACCACAATTTCCACGTATATATGAACTTGTCAGTAATTCTTTGTCTCTCAAATATTTAACAAAACTTTTACAGATTTTATAAATAAAGAAATTGATGTAAAATTAATTGGCATGTAATTAGGGCTATGATCGTGACTAAAATATTATTGGTTTATTTAAAAATCCGTTATAAAAATAATTTGAAAGTTATTCAACAATATTAAATTACCAAGCGATATCAACTAACGATATTGGTACTCCAATAATAATTGTACTTTTTAGTCCATGCCTAGGTAATCTAACGATATTGGTACTTCAATAATAATTGTACTTTTTAGTCCATGCCTAGGTAACCTACAATCCATTCAGAATGCGCACAGGCACCACAATTTCCACGTATATATGAACTTGTCAGTAATTCTTTGTCTCTCAAATCATTTAAGAGAACGTTTACAGATTTTATGAATAAAGAAATTGATGTAAAATTAATTGGCATGTAATTAGGGCTATGATCGTGACTAAAATTTGATTCGTTTATTTAAAAATCCGATATAAAAATAAATTGAACTTTATTCAACAATATTAAATTACCAAGTGATATGTTATAACGATATTGGTACTTCAATAATAATTGTACTTTTTAGTCCATGCCTAGGTAACCTACAATCCATTCAGAATGCGTTAATTAGGGCTATGATCGTGACTAAAATTTGATTCGTTTATTTAAAAATCCCATATAAAAATAAATTGAACTTTATTCAACAATATTAAATTACCAAGCAATATCAACTAACGATATTGGTACTCCAATAATAATTGTACTTTTTAGTCCATGCCTAGGTAACCTACAATCCATTCAGAATGCGCATAGGCACCACAATTTTCACGTATATATAAATCAATATTATATCTATTGTTTTTGAGAATTATGCGTAAATACAATGATCCAATAATCGGTAAATTATCATGTTGAATCTTTATGTGCTTTGGAATTTAAAAATTCAATTAGAATTTAAAACAATATTTGATTCAAGTTATCACTCATATACATAAGTTCCATAAGTTAGAGAAAAGGTAATTTTATTATGACGTGGTTATTGAATCACCAAGTTAAATTGTCATATATTATTCAAAATAATCGTTACTAATTATAAAGCATAGTTTCCCCTGAACTTAAAATTGGATAATTTAATTTTCAATGTTGGGTAAATATGTTCAAACCCCACTTTTGATATTAGTGTACTGTACTTTATACTAAAGTGCTATACTGTAGATAGTGCTAAAAATATTAGTGCTACTCTTTATATATGAGTAGCATTTGAATGGAGTATGAAAATAGCCTAACGATGACTATGTTTATCGAGACCACTAAACATACCCAAACTTTCACGACTAACATCTGTAACTTTATTCATCTCAAAACACGTTAAGTTGTAGTCCTTTTCATTGAGGTTTTACAAAACAATTTAATTAATTTTATTACATTTATTTAATGAATTGCTTAATTTATAAGACAATATGAGAAACTGAGAGCAGAATAAACGTCCAGTTTTAATGTTGTCTTTACTGCAATGTCTATTATGCACTGCTATAGCAAATACAATAGACATTGCAGTAAAGACAACATTAAAACTGGACGTTTTTTCTGCTCTCAGTCCCTCATATTCTTCCACATGTAAAATCTATTGAATCGATTTGTAATTTAATTTAAATAGAATTTCGATTTAGCTAAAATTAGTTTTCATTTATTTAAATAAATAGTAATTAATTTTTTTTATATACATTAGTCATTTAAAATAATGTTAATTAATTAAAATCAATTAATGAATTAGAAATTGAATATTGTTTGCATAAAGAATATACTGTAGAAGTGATGGATTGAATGCTTTTAAAAAATCTCTTTCAATGTTTACTAAAATAAAATAGTGTCACAAATATGTGAACCGAAAGCAATAGTTATCAGAGATTTATTTGGCAGAGGATGTGATGATGTGATGGTTGCGTGCGATTCACTCAAATCAAGTCAAAGGCATTTCCATTACACATATTTCTGAAACCGTTTTTCTCACTTAAATAAGTCAAACACAGCTCTGAATTCTGGTGTGAATTATGTGTTATATTTTTAATCCTTTATGTGAGCGACAAATGAATTATTAAAAATTGTAATATTTATTAATTATATATTTGTTTCAATTTTATTGTAATCAATAATATTTATGATTACTAAACGCAAAGTGAATGTATTAATAATGATAGTCATTGAATGAAATCACAAATTAAAATGTTTATCAATTGTTGTCTCAAAATGATAATAATAACCAAAATAACATTTCAACAGAATTTTCATGAATAAAGTCTACAAATATGTGTAAAGATGTGACAAAATCGACAAATATTTGTTCACTGATACCAATGTATTCAACGTTTTAGTTCTCGCAATGCATTCATTGGGTTTATAAATAGCAAACTTTTCGTATGGAGAGAGCCATCAGTACCACAAGAATATAGTGGTATATATCGATGCCCTCCCGTCTCTCACACTCCCATTCACTTCATTCATAGTATTGTTTTAATCGTATTATTAGTTAGTATGAATTGAACGCAACATAATAAGACCATGGGCAAATTAAAGTTGTTTGAGATAGTGTTGGACTCGAATCAAAATGTGTATTATCCGGGACAGGATGTGAAGGGCAAATGTATGATTGAATTGAGAAGTGAACTCAAACTCAAGTCCATTAAGGTGTATATGCGTGGTGTGGCTAAAGTGCATTGGACTGAGTCCCGGTCCACCGGCAACCGATTGGGCGCTTATACTGAACACTACAACGCGGAGATTGAATACTTCTTTAAGAAACAGGTCCTTTGCGGACCCGGTATGTACTCTACCATTCATTTATTAATTACTATCAATAGTTAAAATTATTAAACTTTTATAAATTAGTATTCATATACTCTATTAAAATAATAATAATTTAATCTAATAATCTATTTAAATTTATTCGTCAAAATTATTAAGCACTGTGCATTGTTTAAAATTATTAACTAACCATTATCAGAATTGATTTTTAAAAATGAGACTTATTTGGTCAAAAACATAATTCTCTATTTACAATAATTCAAAGAATTTCATAAATAGTAATTAACTCGTTATAAAATTATACAGAAAATTGTGAGTTGTTTACAAATATGTTTTTGTTAATCAAATTACTAAAAATAAAATGTGAAGAATTGCAGAATATTTGTTGTAATCCAAAAAATATGTTCACTTTATTTACGATAAGTTTTGCGCTGGAATTTGCCATTCAATGCCGTGAGTGGTCTTGAAATGCAAACAAACATTTAAACATTAGCGACAGGTATTGCTCTCATAGTGTTGACTGACATCGAAATAATCGCTTTTCTCAATACTATAATCCTTTCACTTAATGACAGATATTTTTCTAAAACCCGTATTACTATCGCTTAAAATTCAATTCATGCTAAAAATATTTTATTTGTTTATAATTTCATAATTTGAAAGAATAGTTGTTAATGTTTTTAAAAATTCTAATGAGGTTAATTTATTTATTTTTAAAATATATAATTCAACATTATGACGAAGATGACTTTTGTAATCACAAATATATAATTTTTTAATAAATATGAATTTAATTATTTTAAGCGTTTTTAAAACACATTAAAATTCCCATTCATTTGTGATGTAATTCAAAACACAGACACGAAAAGAGTTGTTATTTTTAAAAATTCCGTAATTCTTATTCAAATAAATAATTTGAATGAAATCTAAATAACATATAAATATTATTAATGCAAACAGTAATCCGCGAAAACGAAATTAATATTTATTTAAATCTCAATTTGAATGCAATTTTCACCACAAGAATCGAGTGATAGTAGAGATGTATTATCTGAAGGACACCACGAATTCATGTTTGCCTTTCAATTGCCGAACGGGTAATACATTTTAAAAATATTTTTCCCATTAATTTTGCCATAGATTTAGTTCAAGAATGTGTTTATATTAGGAATCGATTTAATTTGACAAATAATTACAATTTTTATGCAATGCAGAGGAATCTCGACATCATTTGAAGGCAAATATGGAAACGTTAGGTATTGGCTGAAGGCTGAGGTGGAGAAGCCCTGGGGTTTCAACCATAAAACCAAAAAAGCTTTTACTGTCATCAGTCCTATTGATATTAATAGACGAGAATATTTAGTGAGTATTTTTCATTATGTTTACAATGAATTATATATTGTAATGTAAATTAAAGTTTTATTTATTTATATCTAATCAATAAGTGGTGTGTTATGTAATATACATGTTAATTTCACAACAAGTTGGCTTACTATTATGCAATACTTTAATTAAAATTCTCTTTTATAATATGTTTAATAGATTTTTAGAGGTATTGAAATAAATGCCACTCTTTTTCACGACACAAATGAAATTAATTTTATTTTTAGATTAATTATTTCATACGAAAAGCATTGAATGCCAAAATAAATTAGACTAAAATGATTTTGAACATTAATTTCACTAATTGATTGAAATGTCAATGTCTTAATACTACATATTTTATTCAATTATTGTTAATATTATTGTTAATACTATTACTAAAAACAATACAGAATTTTCAATTTGAAAGTATAATCGCAAAGATGTGCCAACAGTTTAATTGATGTCAACGATAGTTAATCATAACATTTGATGTGAATTTTAGTACACAATTTTCAATGCACTCAAAACTTTTTACAGCTTTTGTAATTTCCAAACGACTATTAATAACGATAATGTTTTACAAGTATTCAAAATCGTAAATATAAAACAGAGTTTGAGTTTAAAAACAAAAACTATTTTTAACATTTCAGACACCCGTCGAGAATAGTATCGAGAAATCGCTGTGTTGTTTGTGCTGTACGTCCGGACCCATACATCTGTACGCCAGGACCGATAGGACCGGCTATTGTCCGGGTATTCGCTTCACAAACACTTTAAACAAAATGAATTTTAAAAATTATAAACAATTATTAAATCAAAAGGAGAGTCGATATCAATAACGGCTGAATTTGAGAACCACTCGCGCCGTACAATCATACCTCACGCCACGCTATACCAGTCCCAGACATTCCTGGCCACAGGGAAATCCCGTTCCCGGCGTTTCAAGTTCACAATCGTGACGGGTCTGGCCATTCAGCCCCGACGGACCGCCAATTGGGACGCACAGCTCCTGAAGATACCGGCCGTCTCGCCATCTATTGTCAACTGTTCCCTCATTAAAGTTGAATACGCGGTCAGAATTACGCTACAAATACCGCTCATCGCCTATAATCTGTCCGTCTATTTGCCAATCATTGTGGGAACGGTTCCCCTCAGAGCTCAACCCTCCGGCTCTCAGTATAGGAATCCACTTATGAGACCGTCGGAGGCGAGAATGACTTTCTACCCGCCGGTGCCCTCCTATTCAGCCCTCGAACTCGAAGACATTTCAATTACGCGTAAGTTTTGTTAGTATTTAGTAATAAAATTATTTTTAACAGCAATTACTCTATTGATGATCAAAAGCGCCGCCAACTTATGCCGAGTGTATCAGCGGTTCAGTGGATATCGGGGACGACGAGGACGGAGATATCATTGGAGACACAAGATTTACACCGATGTACGCATACGTCCATAATTATAGCCCAGCGCTGCCGCCGCCCGCCTATTCCGAGGTAACTATTGGTTAACTTTTGAAATGATTTAAAAACAATTGGTATTAATTATAAAACAAATAACTGAAATGAATGTCAATTTGCAGATCGATCCGCACCCGAACCAACCGGACTGAATGCGAGCCAAGCCTTACAAATGGCATCTATTTTAATAAATTAATAAATTAAAGAAACAAAGAGATTGTTTTCTGAATTTATTTGACACGAGTTTCAGTTCAAACAAACGATTCAATGGATGAAGTGATGCATTCAAACTCTATATTAAATGTTAGAAAATGGACAGTAAATCGAGAAAATCAAAGATTTGCATAAAATATTTTGCATTTGATTAACCAAAAAGATATTTTGGATCAATGATTGAAAAAAAGTATTTTATATTCATTTAGCATTGAATGGGAACTCAAGAACTAGTTCTCAATGTGAATATTGACTGATTTCGTATGAAATTATATCTATTATTGATTGCTTTTAAATTATATAAATTTAGAAAACAAGTGAGAAAACTCTTTTTAAATTATAAATTTGTAATTTAGTTTTAAATTTATATGAATTCTATATAAGATTTAGCTTAATCATAGATTCTGTAAATTATAAAAATGCTGTGCAATTAATTGATAATCTATTAGTGATATAATATTATTACAAAACAATTAATTGGCTATATTTTGAATAATATTAATAGATTATTAATAAAATACTTATAAAAACTTATAACATTTATAAACATTTATAAATACTAATTACTAATTTGCCAAAATTAGTAATTACTAATTAGTAAATACAATTATTGTACAAATTATAAAAATCAATTTTATCTAAATCTCAAACTTATATTGTTGTAAAATAAACAATTTTAAAATATTATTTACTAAACTTATAAATAATTTAAATAAATATTTGTCGCATTCATAACGTATTATTAAAAATCATTTTAGAAATTTTAAATATTTAATTTTAGTCAATAGACTAACTAAATATTGAATTTCAAAGTATAATACGATTAGTTTATAAATATAATGAACAAAACAATTATAATAATGTGTTTATTTGTGGCGATCGGAGAGACAAGAGATTTCTGTAAAGCATTCAATTCTAACCACAAGAGCATTGGTTTCGGTTATAAGCACAACAAACGATATATAAATTCAAAACTATATTTAGTGATCGACAGACACTTTTGGGACATTGAGTTCAGAGACCATCCAAACGATTGCTACAAACAAATCCGTTTCACATCAATGGTTGGCAAAGAAAGCGATTGGTTTTGGAGTGAATACAAAATGGGATTCAGTCTCGCAAACAATGACAACGATTACACCACTGGTCTCGTATCGGTTTGTCTTATCAGCGATACTTTATTTGCCATAAAACACACATTTATTTAATAAATTGATTGTATTTTCTTAGAAATACACTCAAACAATATATTGGGGAAAGTTTTCGGGCAATGATTTATATGAATCTCAGTGTTTGGGCGCTCTTCATATCAATTTCGGTCACTTCAAGCCAACGATTGCTTTCGCATTCAATCCAAACACTAGTGATGAGAATGTTGTCTGTTTTGTGGACCAAAAGAGACAAAAATCGGGAACATTTGTTAGAAAATTGCAATTTTATAAATTCAGTAAACACTTGACACCCAAACCACAGAATATTAATTACGAGCAAAAAGTGATTCAAAAATTGGATCCAAGTCTGGAAGTGATCGCTATTTTTAGCACATTTAGCGAGAAATCGTGTTTAATATTAAATCCAAACAGTTGTAAAGGAAATGGTTTTATAATACTATTCAAAAGCAAACAGAGTATCAAATATTGCTATTCTTGTGGCCAAGAATTGAGTTATGAAGTAATTATTTTTAAATTAATTAATTGCTGTTATAATCAAAAATGTTGTGTCCAATAGTGTGAAGCAAACCGATTAAAGCAATTGATAGACTGCACTGAATCTGATGATCGTTTCGGACCAATCGCTTACCACCATTGGCTCAAGACATCACAACCGAGACTATTCTCAGCCATCAAACTCTCGTTGGGTTTTATAATCTTTGCTTTCATTGGATATCTTCTCAGAAAGAAACTAAAAATTAATTTTCAAATGGGTTTTCAAGTGTAGACTAATAAAGGATTTAGTAATTAAATGCTTTTATTTATCATTATTTTAATTAAAATACAGTAATTATCTTATTTTAAATGCTGTTAACAATTGTAATGAGAGTTTAATGATTGGAAATTGAGTACAATTTAAAAATTATTAGTTATATCATAAAAAATGCTAAAAAAAATTCAATGAATTTATAGTTTGATTCAAAAGATTAAAAACAGGATAAAAGAGACAATAATTAAGTATAAAATGTAATGTAATCTATGGGTCGACATAAGCGATGGGATTGTTGTAAGCCTTGCGTTTGGCGGCGCCCACGAGCCGCACCTTCTCCTTCTCGACCGGTTTGATGGCAGTGAACGGCGCCGACACTTCACGGCTACACTCGACCGAAGCCATGCGGCCGTCAATCAAACCAAAAGCCTCGGCCAGAGTGGGCGGCGGCGGAACCGCAACGCCTCTCTTCGCGGCCCAGTCTTTGCGAACTCGAGTCAAAAACTTTTCGGCCAACGATTTGCGGACACGAGATCGCGACGGACGAGACATCGGCTCCGGAGGACACACGGCGTCCGCCTTTTTGGGCGCTCTCATGTCGTCCACCACTTCAACCGCCGGCACTTCAACCGTCTGAGTGTCGGGACTGTAGGTCAGCAGCCGCTCGACCGCCGCCTCGACCGAAGACAAGTCAAAGTGAAGACCGACCGCACGGACGCCAGTGTCGGCCGCATCGCCGCCGCTCTCAGTCTGAGCGACGCTCTCATCGCTAACAATACAGTCAACCAAATCATTGGTCTCATTGACGACAACAACAGATGCGCTCATCTCTTAATCAATGGTTATTTGTCTACCAATTGATTGCCTGTTATTTCAAAAACTAAAGTAGTGTTGAATTTTGCGTACAATTGATTACTTTAATAACTCTTTCACTCTTTCAGTACTGAAATGTGTTTTTTGTTTTATTCACACAAAAAGATTAACAATAAAATAAATGTTGCGTTAATTTGAAGCAACAGTTTGTGTGCTTTTAGTGTTGAAAAAGTAACTGTTTTTTATCGCTATTTTCTTTGCTTTTGTTTAGCGTTAATCTCGGATACAATCCATTGAACTCTTCCCTCTCTTCTCTTCAATTAATTAATTTCATATCTCTTTTATTCAAACATTATTTTATTAGTTTTATTATTAGTAATTTTAATTTATATTTAATTTACTTTGTAAAACATTTAAATTACAAATTTATTTGTAGTTTTTAAGGGGTTTTCTCTATTTCTTTAATAACAAAAGTACAGTACATTATACCGTAAGTCTAACGTAACTAAAAATCACATTTATCTACTGTTGGTGCTAATTATTGATATTTATTTATTAAAATTTTATTTTAAATTATTTATAATTTTGTGATTTTTAAAATTAAAAATTCTCAATAATTAAAAATAGTCTTAAAACTTATGCAATATTAGTTGACAATTACTATCATTTCCATGGGCTGTCTTGCAGAGAGCTATACTATTAAACTATACTATGAAAGTGGTAACAATTAATTTCAAAAGTTTCATGGTTATACAATATTAAAATATTTTCAATTAATATAAGAATTATAAAAAATGAAAACAATTATAAAGAGTACCCAAAAAGCGCTATTAAGCGACACAATTAATTGAATCCAATTTAAAGGGAGGTTGTGTTGAATTCAATTGAACCACTTCTGCATCACACGTCTGTGTCGTCTATCAGCCGTCGAAAATGCATTTTAAATTGAAATACAGTATAAAGTTATGCAAAAAATCAAATTAAACTAAACGATACATACTTTGCATACTCCGTCCGGTGTTTTAAAAACCCAAACATTTGTCTTATCATCTTCACTGCAATTCTTGAAATAACTGACCATAACTTTAAGTTTGTAGATCTTTTTGCTCTCCAATAACTCAATTTGCTTTTCCTTCGTTTTATTGGGTCCGAAGGCGAAGAGAAGCGCTTCTCTCACATCGATGTCATTGGCATCGATGGCAGCGAAAGACGGTATCGGAGGCACATCTGTGCCATAAGTATAGGCGATTCCTACCAACACTAGTGCCACACATCTATACATTTTGATTTCTCTGATCAGATCTCAATCTCTTATGAAACAAATATGCGTTTGTCTAAGAAATATATGCTCTAAAAAATCTGTAAAACCTCTACAGAAAGTGATTTATTTCACACAACTATCAAATTGTTTAGAATTTAAGAGTCCTATTGTGAAGACCTTCACAAATATATTAAATTTTTATCAAATCAATGAAAACTAAATTCTTAAAAAAAGAGATTTTCTTAAACGAGTTTGAAATTGCAGAACATGTTTGAAAAATGACTACATTTTCATATAAATATGTAATTGATATTAAATTCGTTTGAAATCATTTGTTTAAATCGATAATAAATATGAAAATTAATATTTTAGTCACAAATTTAAGATATTAAATGATATTTTATTTATAAAGCTCTCTCTCTCTCTCTCTCTCTCGCATTACAATACAATACTAATGAATATTAATTATGAATGCTATT
>CAJPIZ010000978.1:3246-19346 GCA_905368565.1 Medioppia subpectinata | reverse complement strand
TGTTGAATTGTCGCATAAAAATGTCTGAATCGACAGTACTTTACCTGAAGTGGAATTTTGACGGCATTTGTACACAGGTTTGTGTTGTCCAGTGTTTGCTCTCATCTTTTCATATGATATGTGTTTTTATTGTCTAAAATGTATAATAAAAGTGAAGAAAACAATTTTGCATTGTATGTCAGGAATGGGGCCAAAGGCTAAGAATCGGAGAATTAAAGGCCAAACCGATCACCAATCGGAGGCTTATTATGTCCAGTGATATCACTATAACTAACGCTCAGTTATCGGACGAAGGCTTCTATAAATGCATTGCTTATGATTTGGCCAATAATTTCCGAGAAGTGACTAAATATGTGAAAATATTTGGTAAGTTTTGATAAATTGCTTTTGTGATGATTTTTCTTGTTGTTTACAAAACTATATTTGATAGAAAAGCCAAAATTGAAGATTTGGTCCGAGACTAACAATCAGACCGTGAAATGTAATGAAGAATTCATATAGTTACACAGGTAGTTAAGTCACGGATATGATGCGAAGGCTTTGAATATAAATTGGACTAAAAATGATGTTTTGCTAACTAATGATAAGAAGAGAGGGATTCGTATTTCAGAGATGGGCTCAGAATTCGCTTATTTAAGAATTAATAATACTATTAACGAAGACTCGGGTTTATATCGAGTGGAGATTAATGTATTGAATATGTTATACGCGAACACATCACTGAATCTAACAGTGAAGGGATGCCCTCCAGAATTTCAACCAAAGGGTTTGTAAATTACAATTAAAGTATAATATAATTTGAATTGATTGCAAAATTATGTTCACAGAAATTAAAGAGTCAATGGACGAGAGAAGTGATCTCATTATAATTATAGTGATTTTCATCATATTTGGTACAATCCTATTAGTGATGGCTGTTATGATCGGCCAAAAGATCAGAGAGGCTCGAGTAAGTGATTACTGATATTGCTTTTATAACTTCTTATAGTAAATACAATATCATATTATTTCACACCAAATAACTAAACAGCGAAGTTATACTTATATAATATAAGTATATTAAGTGTAAGATCAATATAAATAAGTAAAAACTAATATAACAACTTTTTTGTGTGGGATTTTTGTATATAAATACAACAATTATATGATTACCGGAATTGATTTCATTTATTTGTTGTATTCATACAAATATTTATATTATTTACTGTCTTTGTCTTTGTTCTTAATCTCATAAACTCAATGTTAAACAAGCTCTTACCAGTTTACCTCAATTAATTGGGCCTATATGGTGAGCTGCTTGTTTAGCTAAATAACGGAATGCTAGTATAGTGGGAGTTTCCTATCGATAACCTACAGTTCGGTCAGATCTTAGGTCAGGGAGCCTTTGGCAGAGGTATGTGTTGTGCCCTCACATCCATTCACATAACATATGAATATTATTGCCTTACGATCATAAGTGGGAGTTTCCTATCGATAACCTACAGTTCGGTCAGATCTTAGGTCAGGGAGCCTTTGGCAGAGGTATGTGTTGTGCCCTCACATCCATTCACATAACATATGAATACATGAATTGATTTTTGATGTAAATGTGTATTCAGTGGTCAAAGCGGACGCCTATGACATCGAAAGGCTTCAGAATAGGGACGCGTCGTTATCTGAGCCCAAGTCGACTACAGTTGCCGTCAAAACGCTGAAAGAAAGGGCGGATTTGAGTCAAAGAAAAGCATTATTAGCCGAACTGAAGATTTTAATACACGTGGGAAAGCATATCAATATTGTCAACCTTTTAGGCGCCGTCACTAAAGACCTGATCAAAGGACAGCTATTAGTTATTGTCGAGTATTGCCGATACGGCAACATTAGGTCTTTCTTATTGTCTCAACGCATGAATTTTATCAATCAATTGGACACTAATCACGATATCCTAAGCAAATCACAGCAAATGGAGTCAAATAATACTAATGATAATCATATACACGACTATCAGAATGTGGTCACAATAAATGGTATTAATTTTAATTAATTGTTAAATAATTTTTATTCCCGATCTAATGATTGACTCAATTATCGGTAGATAATCTTGAGATTGTTGGTCACACTATAAACACTTGGGATTTAATCAGTTATGTGTATCAATGCGCTAAAGGGTTGGAGTATTTATCCTCTAAAAAGGTAAATATAAATTAAAATATTTTTTAAAAAATAATAAATTGTCATAAAATTAATTGATTCAAAAAAGCTAATACATAGAGATCTGGCGGCGCGTAATGTATTGCTCGCCGACCATCATATCGTCAAAATATGTGACTTTGGTTTAGCCCGAGATTGTTATGATTACGATAACTATGTTAAGAAAGGAGAGGGACCTCTACCTATCAAATGGATGGTATGTTTTGCGACACACTTTTCATTCTTATAGACTATAAGTTATAGTTTATTAATGGACTATTAATTAGTTCGAGAATTTAAATTATAATTAGTATATTTTATTTAAATAAAAATATTCATGAGATTAGGTCTACAAATTGATAAAACACTTCTTATAATGAATTTGAAATAAAAGAGGGTTTCAAGTGTTTGTCACAATTAACAGGCGATTGAGTCGATGCGCGACAAGTTATACACAGAAAAGTCGGACGTTTGGTCTTTCGGTGTATATATCTATGAAGTATTCACTTTGGGATCGAATCCCTATCCGGGCTTTGAAATCGATGAACAATTTTATAAACGACTTGTCGACGGATACCGAATGGAAAGACCAGAATATGCGCCAAACAATATGTGAGATATCTTTTGTACTCTTTTCTATTGTTTTGAGTTTTTATTCATTTTGTTTCTCTATATTTAGTTCAGCAATAATGAAGAGCTGTTGGGAATATGAGCCCAAAGATAGGCCTGATTTTACATCTATTTCTACTCAATTACGAGATATGATGAGCAAACATAACCTAAAGGTTTTTCTTTTATTTATATAACATATTATGAATAATGTGTTAGAATTTTAATTATTAAACGCCCGTAAACTATTCTTTTAATATAAATAAATGTCCTTATACTTTTAGTTTATGTTTTGATGACATTTCTATTGCTTAACTTACTTTGCGGGCTGCTTATGTACGCTTACTTACTGTTGGTTTACACATGCGAACGGATCGATACTTATGTGGATATGTCTGTAAAGAGTGAACAAATGAATAGAGGGCTCAATGGTATGGATAATAGAGTTAATTATGTGAATGAAAGTGTTGTCAATAATGAAGAACTCTATGAATACGACGACGTGAAGAATATTCGGTCCATTNTGTAATTCCGATTCCGAATTCGTGGTCAAGTCTGGGAGACTTATGGCCGTATCGGCTGCTCATCTGTATTATAGATCACAGAGATATAAGTCAACCAATTATTGATAATCTCTGCATCGAAATATTGCGGTAATAATGATAATCATTATATTAATATTCCTCTTACTTTACATATACAGTAATTATTCTATACTTTTTAAATTATTCATATGACATGGAAATATTGAATAATAAATTGATATTGATGTTTTGATGTCTATATATTTGCAGTGCATTATATCATGAGTTTGGTTTTGTGGGCAATAATAACAATAACAATAATAAGTCAAACAAAGCAGACTTATTGCGTACAACGAATCTGTTATTCACAAACATAGGAATCAATTATTTATGGCAACGTATATGCGATCTCTTCTCGCATTCCTGCGCTCACTATAAACACATTGAATCGCGTAATGAATGTCACGTCAAAAGTGTTGGCTTTGAGACGATAACGATTCTGGAAATGTGTTCAATCGTTAACTTTGTGTTGGAAAACGTGTCGATCGAGGCCTCGGAGAGCGCGAGTCAAAGCCATTTATCCCAATTCCTTCTCCATCTCCTCAACGCACTCATCACTTACTGTCATATTCTTCACAACACAGACTTTGAGCACTCGATTAAGTTGTGCTCCAATATTGTCCATAAAATAAAGCCCACAATCGCTCAGACAATACAAAACAGGCTTAAAAAGGATAACAATGAACACAAAGTGAGCGGAAAACCCATTCAGAAGATTGATTCTGTTATCCAAGAAGAAGCCGAAGACTGCGAACTGTCTCCACCATCAGAACAACTTCTCAACGAAGAGTTATTTCAAAAATGTTTGATTAATACATTGCAGACATTGTTTAATGAATTCATCGAAAAGCGTTTAATAAAAAACATAAACGATTTAAACGAATGCTTTGCTTCGCTTCGAGTGTCGTCTATAAACAGTGACAGAGATATGAATTTTGAAACACACATTAAAACCATTGAAATCAATGCGAATATGATTGACGTTTACACAAATCTGTGCCAATTATTGGTCCAAATGTCGGCCATTCCTTCGTTGTCTGAGAAGAAGACTAATAAACTATTGTTTTCTAATTGTGATGAATTACAGCAATGGTTTCAACACCTGTTAGTTTTGGCAATATATCCGGAAGACTGTCTACAAGTCTGCTACTCCTCCATATCAACCACTTTAGACTTAATAACGTTAACCAAAGCCTTGTTATTTGATTTGCCGGTCAATCAAATGTCAATCACATCGAATGGATCACCTGTTTTCGACTTAAGCACAAACGACGAGAACGCAAACGCCAACAAGACTTTCAGTTTTGATCCAATGATTTCGGCCAACGAATTGGCGTTTGTTTTCCATCAAACTTCTTGGTTCACACAAACCACTAATAAATTATGGGCTAATTTAGAGGATACTAAGGCTCACCTCCATCTCGAGACGGCAACACTTCTTCAACAGTTACACAACTTAGCGGTCGATTCCTCTGTTTGTGAGTCTGTTATCTGCACTGCAATGATATCTCCCGACGAAAGGATTGCATACGAATCGAGAAAACGATTTACTATTTTATATAATATAACGAGAGATATGAAAATGAGAACAATTCCGTCGGCGATGGTTCGTGAGTTCGATCGGCCGCTGTTTTTCATGTTAGACAGTCTGTCGCATAAAGTGGACGCCCATAACCCACAGGCCATGGATTGGCTCAACCAGTCGTTGAAAAACGGAGACATCGCCCGAATTCTAGAGCCCCTTCTGTTCATTATACTACACCCGGACACGAGTCGACTCTCCGTACAACACGCGAACATCCATCAGCCGGGCGTCGGCGGCGTTACAGACTCGGTGTCTAAAACGGGTGACGAACTCGACAACGCTTCCATCGCTAACTCGGAGTCCAAGATCTACGCCATCAGTAGTACGGGAGGGAACGTGATATACCACGTGAACTCCGACGGTCGCATGCGGTTCGCGCCCTCACCCGTGCCCTCCAACAAAGTGCTGACACTCACGCAAACTGCCAACTCTTCGAACGCTAATTCGCTGAACAAATGGATCACATCGAAGATCACTCTCCCTCAGTATGAGGTGCCTCCCAGTCATGAGAATAACGTTATGGACAAATACCTGTCCATTAATATGGTGTTGAATCCGTTCGGATCCATGTCTTCGTTAAATAGTGACGCTTTCGGAGAGATATTTGACAACAATTCTATACCATTTGCCAGATCTTTGCCTAATCTTTCAAATATAAGACGTTTGGACACGAAATCTGTCAAATCAGACAACTTAACGAAATCGCCGACACCTTATTCAACGCCTGTGCCATCGCGAGCGACGACCACCTGTTCGACACCCGTTCCCACTAAAAAGATTTTTGACGATTCAGAGCTTACGGACACAGAAGTGGTTCGCATTGTATTGGAAGAGTTGATCGATAAAGTTGTCTACGATTTGGAGGACACAGAATCAGAAGACTCGCAAACGGCTATAACTAATTCCGAGACCATAAGCGTCGGCCCCAACAGCAGACCCGTAGCGCTGAGTCAACTGCACTCACATATGCTTCTCTACCAACAGGTCTATGACTCGAAGCGAACGCTTTACGCGTTGACAACACTTTGGAATATAATATTAGCGGAACCGCAAAGAGTGCTCTTCTCGATGGCCACCACTAGTATAAGCAATCGATTAGGTCTGCGATCTCAAGAATTACAAGCCATTTGCGCCCGACATCGCAACTCTCTGTACGGCAAAGGCTTTTACAGTGATTTGAGCTCCGATTCCATCACTTCTTTCAGAAGCAGTTCTTTCCTGGAAGTGATTGTCTCGTCGTGTATGCAATATCTTCGCAGTTATTATCCGAGTTTACCACAAACCAGACTCAACGACGAAGAGATCGCCGGCAACCAAAAGGTGCGAATTGTTTCGTGCGAAGTGTTAAGACTTATATTCAATCAGTTGTCGGTTGCGGTGAAAGGGAAGCAAACTTTCTCCACATATTTACACGATTTGCTGATGCGATGCAAAGTTCAGAAATCGATACTTCAGTGCATTGTTTCGAGTGTTTATAACTTCCAGAGCAAGAAAGAGCCCAACACTAGTAGCGACAGCGCCTTCGCTGAGGCTCTCATTCAATTCAATGAGTGTCACAACACTTCTGCCAACGGTTTTCAAGAAGACCTCCAGAAATCATTGCTGAAACTGTTGGAGGAATTGATGATTTTGGAGCACAGAGTGGCGCCCAATAGCTCTGACAAAGAACAGCCGACGCATAACCGAAAGGGCAGTGACTCGAGAGCGGCCAGAATCCGATTCCAGCCGCAAATGTCTTCACTGAAGTATTACCCAAATATGTTAATACCGGCGCAGTCTATGTTCCTGTCGGCCATTCAGACAGCACTACAACAGTCACATAAAGTCCATTTGCATTCCAATTGGTTAGAGTTAGTCGAGTCGACGCTACCCTTCGCCGGACGCTCTCTGTCGCGACTCGTAGTCTGTGTATTGACTCAATTGTGCCAAAACCTTGAGAGCACTTCTACTAAGATATCGACTAAAGCGTTGAAAGACGACAAATCGGAAATGTCTTCAAACTATTTAATAGTCTTATTGAAGAGTTTGGCCACTCTTTGCCACTTCTGTCTACTCGACACGTCTAACATCGCCGCCAGTCCTACGCTATCGCCTCAATCGCAACCAATCACCTCCTCTTCCACTTTAATGCAATCAAATTCAAATCCCTTTCAAATGTTATCAAACTTTCTGCACGTGTTTTCGGTTTCCGATTCAAACCAAGACATGTCATCTGTGGGTCGGGAGGGTTCGGCTAATGACCCATTGATCTCTACACGAAAGACACTTTTAACACATTTACCACGAGTTTTATCGGCTCTCTTAATGGTTTGGAAACAAATAAAGTTATCTGAAAAGGATTCAGTGGACAACGGCTGGCAGATTATGGGCAGCAGTAAAGATGTTAAACAAAACATATTAAGCTTTTTGTCGCCCCTTTCTCTCATCCATGGCTCGCATTTTATGACTGCAGTCGCTATTGTTTGGTACGATATTAGAGACAATTCTGGCGTCAGATGCAGAAAACAATGGACACAACCTTGTTCTGTCGATCAGCTATTGTTAGTGGAATTAGTGGCCGACATACGAGTCCTGCCCATGGAGTCAGTCCTTCAAACGATTCGACAGACAATGAAAGCGCCGCCGAATGCCAACAGTTCTAAGCACATGAAGAGACCGCCGATCGAGGTCTGTATGTTGCAGTTCTTCTTGGCGTACATCAAAGCCTTTCCCGGCTCTCAACTCCTCGAGTGCTGGAAATCTGTGTTATTGCTGTTGAAAGAAGGGCTACAGATCTCGTCGATGGCACAGCCATTAGTGCAGTTCCATCTGTTAGCCATTCTGCATGAGTTCGTTCAGGCGGCGCCTCTCATCGAGGATCGCAAAGACCAGAAGGATCTTCAAGACGTGGCACAGAAATTGGTGGACGCGTGCACTACAGTGGCCGGCGCTCGACTCGGACAGACTAAATGGTTGCGAAGGAATCTGGAGGTGATTCCCGGCCCTCAGGCCGACCACAACGACGACGAGAGCAACGACTTTGAGAACTCGTTTCACGCGATCGATTCGATGAATGGAAACCTCGATTTATCTAACATTTCCGAAGCGGACAACTCATTCCTCTCCAAATTCAGTGTACAGGCGTTGTGTGCTTTGGCTGAAGTGAGTTCTCCACTCAATCCTAACAATTACTTGATTTTAAAAATAAATATGATTTGTGTGATAGTTTGTGGCACCAGTTCTGGACGTGGTTTACGTTAGCGAAGAGAAGGAGAAAGTGGTTCCATTGGTATCAAACATAATGTATTATATCGTTCCGTATCTCAAGAACAGAAGCAAACACAACGTCCCGAGTTTTAGGGCCTGTTCTCACTTACTATCAAATTTGTCTGGATATCAATACACGCGAAAGGCGTGGCGTAAAGACGCGTTTGAGCTCTTACTGGACCCGACATTCTTCCAGTTGGACTCCGAGTGTTTCGTTCACTGGAAAACAATGGTTGATCACCTCATGACTCACGACAAGAACACATTCCGGGAATTCTTGGCCCGAATGTCTGTCACGCAATCGAGTGGTGCGCTTAAGCTGTTCAGCAGTAAAGACCAAGAGATTGAACAAAGAGCTCATTTGGTGAAGAGGTTGGCCTTCATATTGTTCTGCAGCGAAAAAGATCAGTACCAGAAATATATGTCCGAAATACAAGAGAAACTCATTGAGTCCCACCGATTGAGTCAATCACCTCTAGTTCAGGCACAGGTATTGCTCTGCTTTCGAGTTATAATTTTGCGAATGTCTGCACATCACTTGACTTCGTTGTGGCCCTTCATCTACACAGAAATGGTTTGTTTCATTGCTTTACATGGTTTGCGCTCTTATTTAATTGGATTTTGTTTTCGTTTATTAGTTTCAAGTTTTCTTAAACATCGAAATGGAGTTAATGACAGACACACCGGAGTTCAGGTTTGCATTCTTTGTCATTACAATTTGTGGCTAACTCTCTGTTTTTGAATTCTTGTTTAACAATTGCTTTGCATTCAAACATTTCAAACATTTTCTAATAATCGGGTCTTTTCTCTCAAATTCTTAACATTCAAATCTATGGTTCTTTGCTATTCATAGGAGAAACAATGGGTACGGAATCTAATACCTATTTATAGAAACTAACGCTTATTATTCTAACGGTGTGTCTCTCAAACAGTTCCCACATTCAGCGTCTGTCGAATTTGGACTCAAGTTGGGTCACGAGTCAGAGTAACGGTTTGGCCGCCCATAACAACCCTCAATGGCTTCAACTATATCTGGCGGCGTGTAAACTGTTGGACATCGCGATCGCAATGCCGGCCGATTCTCTGCCACAGTTTCAGATGTATCGGTGGGCGTTCGTCGGCGGCAACAAAGACCCCACTTCTCTGTCCAATGGAGTGAATAAAAGTTCTCTCCACCCGAACCCCAACATAAGCCCGACTTACCCTCCTTTTGAACCACACGTCGTCCGCATTAATAATTTGATGAACGCTAAGGTATTGTTTCAATGCTTTTACGAATCCAAACAAATGCTTAATAATGAATGTAATGTTTTGACAGAACCAAGAAGTGGAATGCCTGCCCTATAGAGCCAAATACCCTCTCATTACAAAGACATCAATTAAGAGTCTATCAGAATTGCACCCATTTTTCCATACATTACTCAAATCTTTCAAACATTTCAAACATTTTCTAATAATCGGGTCTTTTCTCTCAAATTCTTAACATTCAAATCTATGGTTCTTTGCTATTCATAGGAGAAACAATGGGTACGGAATCTAATACCTATTTATAGAAATTAACGCTTATTATTCTAACGGTGTGTCTCTCAAACAGTTCCCACATTCAGCGTCTGTCGAATTTGGACTCAAGTTGGGTCACGAGTCAGAGTAACGGTTTGGCCGCTCATAACAACCCTCAATGGCTTCAGCTATATCTGGCGGCGTGTAAACTGTTGGACATCGCGATCGCAATGCCAGCCGATTCTCTGCCACAGTTTCAGATGTATCGGTGGGCGTTCGTCGGCGGCAACAAAGACCCCACTTCTCTGTCCAATGGAGTTAATAAAAGTTCTCTCCACCCGAACCCCAACATCAGCCCCACTTACCCTCCTTTTGAACCACATGTCGTCCGCATTAATAATTTGATGAACGCTAAGGTATTGTTTCAATGCTTTTACTAATCTAAACAAATGATTAATAATTGATGTAATGTTTTGACAGAACCAAGAAGTGGAATGCCTGCCCTATAGAGCCAAATACCCTCTCATTACAAAGACATCAATTAAGAGTCTATCAGAATTGCACCCATTTTTCCATACATTACTCAAATCAAGTCTACAAACGAGTCAATCGACAAATCAAAGCCATTCATTAATAGACACATCAACGACGAGCACATCCTTGGATGCGGCGCTCGCTTTCATCGATAAAATAATTGAAATCGATTTTCTCGATTCAATTCCTATCGTCTGATTCGAGGATTGATTACATTCCAGAAGTGCCTCTAAATTGCAAACAAATCAATGAATATAAATATATTTAAAACTGTTATTGAAAATCATATTTAATTTTTTTGGAAGAAAATACTTTATGGAAGCGTTGGGTAATAATCGCCACAAAGAAAAATAGTTAATATTTTCAAGACTATACATACAAATAAAATATTTAATCTATAAATACATTTTAAAAGTATATATAAAATATAGAGTCTATAATAAGAAGCATGTATTTCTGTAATAACAATATATTTATTGTATTTATATATAATTTTAGTTAAATTTAATTTTAAGTATTGTAAGTTTTCTCTCTCCCTCTCTCTTTGCTTTAGGTTTTTGAAAAATCAATCTTTAATTTCATTTTGATTAAGAAAAACGTTTGTTAAAAATAACTTTTATTGTGATAAATACCGTAGTTTTTTGGGCTTACTTTCAGCTCTTATGTTATCAATTGTTTAATTATTAATTAATTAATTAAAATTCAAACATTTATCCGTTTAATCGATTTATTAAATTTGTTATTCAATTGAACTGTCGCTTACAAAATACCAGTAATAAATAGATCATCATTTCCTATATCTTATTCAGACATTTCGTAAATCATTTGTTTCATACAGAGGTTACAAATGCAGTGGTATTTGTAGTCATACATTGTTTAGTACTTATCTAACAGTTTAAGCCTTAAGCCACAATCGATATCGCGTTGAAATGAAGTGCAAATGAATTATTTAATAATTAGATTAAACAAAAATATAAATTAATGTCATAATAGCAGTGGTAAACACACTGTCAGACAAAGCTATCAGACATAATCTGATACCACTTTTATTAAGTAATGCAATCGTAAATATGATTACCATACATGGTCAATTTTCATCAATTATATTTTTGGCACAGATTCTAAAAGCACGCTATCATTGCTGTACATACAGTACAGTATAAAAGTAGGCAAAATTGTTATTGATTTTGTTGTTCGCTGCGAATAAAAAGCTCTAATTTATATTTTCAAACCAATTAATACTATTAATATAAATAAATTATAATTATTCTCATTAAATATAAATATTTTCAATAATTCTCATCACAACTGTTTATCAGTTGAGTATTTTATTTTTAAACAAATTCAACACAAAATGCATTTGAAATGATTCCTTACGTAAGGGA
This sequence comes from Medioppia subpectinata, assembly GCA_905368565.1. NCBI lineage: Eukaryota > Metazoa > Arthropoda > Arachnida > Sarcoptiformes > Oppiidae > Medioppia > Medioppia subpectinata. Next base: position 7,734 of record CAJPIZ010000978.1, on the reverse strand, counting down.
TTAAGTGCTAAACCGATTAACATAAGGTCTAATCTCATAATCTTTTAATCACATAAAAAGTGTCACAATTTCGCTGTGCTTTAAATATGATGGGGAAGTAACACATACTGTAAGCAACTGTTTGACATTCATTTTGCACTGCATTTCAAAGGCTTTGCTGAATATAAAGAAACTTTCTTTTGAAGCGCGGAATTAATTGCAATTGAATTGATATTCAATGATATCTGAGCTCTAAATCAAAGTTATACTTCTATTAATAATTTAAACACAATAATTCAAACCAAAGGCACAAATATATTATACATAATGTAGGGTAAAGAAGTCCTAAGAGGAAGAATATGTTTCTCCACATTTAGTAATGGATTTTCTGTTATACCGTATATAAAGTGATAAAAAAATAAATGTTTGTTTTTTTTGCTGAAATATAAAATAGTGTAGTAATATATGCCGAGGAAATAGTGTTTTCCTTCTTATAGTAGACTACAAATTAAATCTAAAATGTATAAAATGAGTGCTTAAGATGTTTTGCTTCATATGATTTGTTTGGGATTTATATGCCGACAGTTGTCTAATGTATTATTTGAAACATTGAGTTTGTTATGTCTAACTCTTTATAATGTTTTCGTATTCACTAAAAAAAATAAGAAATAAAATTCAAATTAAAGAGTTGTTGAACTAATCGCAGCCATCGATGATCGACAACATCTCACTTCATATGTTTGGTTAATGAAAACTATTCGTACGACTGTTTATCAAAAATCATTAACACATGTATTTTATTTATAGACACGTTTGCGATCAAATCTAAACTGCCCTTAAGTACAGTATATCATAGTTTACACTATATTTAGTTAATAAAAAAATATTTGTTTGTATAAAAACTAAATATTAACTAAACTAACGGTTCGCTAAAAGGATAACAAATTATTGGTGTATCGGATGAGGGATTAAAGTAAATAAAAAACAATTTTATGTTTTGAAAGAATCTGTTTGTAAACATCATTAAAGGAAAACAATTTCCAATAATACTGTGTATTCACATTATTTGGTGAAAATATTACATAAAATTACATTAAATTTTCTTTTATATTCGCGGAAACCGTTCAGTAATTGAAGGAAATCTGAGATTTAAATCAAATTCAAACTCTTTTAATGATTAAAAAACAAAATCAAAACTGAAATAAGGAGTGGAAGTCTATAGGAAGTCGTCCTATCAGTTGCGAGACTGAGAGAAAGTATTTCTAAATTTAGTAAAAAGATTTCCAAAACATAAAACGATGCAAAAAGACAGTACATATCGAGTGTTCAGTATATCTCTAACTAATCAGTGGAGAAGTCGAGTGGAGTTTTAAAAGAAATGTTGTGTGAAAAGTGAAAACAACTGCACAACGACTGGAAGTGGAGACCAAAAAAGTGAATCCCAAGACTCAGTAGGAGTTTTAAGTGCTGTACACAACCCCTGAACCCGTCCTCAACCCCTCAAATGAGTGATATTCGGTTGCATTCATTGACACATCTATTGGGACCTCAGCTCTGAAGTACACTTTGGTTGTGAAACTCTGAGCACTGGATGTGATAATTATATTATTGGACTAAAAACCACAGTCGCATCACATCTCCTCTCTGTGTGTCGATGGCATGGCTTTAGTGTTAACTTTATGTGCAGATGCTGTCAAAGTGTATACATGTATATAATGTAAAATTTACTAATATTTGTGTTTTTATAGTGAAATTGTGTGCAATATTTGTGGAGACAATCGTTGAGTGAAAGACCTAATTGTCGCACAATTGGCTTCAATGATAACTAATTAAGCGAAATGTAGAGCTCATTGGCTCTCAGACTCGGCAACACATTGAATAAAGTTATACTAAAGTTATACAACTATTTTCATTGCATTCATTCATTCATATGGTCTGCACTTTAAACAACACATAATAATAATGAGTTTGGGGCTCGGTTCCAGTTTCCCGTCTTTTCGATTTAGCCCACCAACATATATATTTTTATAACCAGCACATATAGCCCTCCAAAAAACCCTCTGGGCACACCCCTCCCAGACCTCCTTTTTTAACCCCCACCCCCATCAAAATTACGAAATTTATGANAGAGACAATCGTTGAGTGAAAGACCTAATTGTCGCACAATTGGCTTCAATGATAACTAATTAAGCGAAATGTAGAGCTCATTGGCTCTCAGACTCGGCAACACATTGAATAAAGTTATACTAAAGTTATACAACTATTTTCATGGCATTCATTCATTCATATGGTCTGCACTTTAAACAACACATAATAATAATGAGTTTGGCATTCAGTTAACGCTTGGTTTCACTCTTATGAACACTACATTTCACTACATTTTTTTCAGATGAAACAAAAAGTAACCTAATGAACATTTATTACGTTTTCACTTCACACAAAACGTTATTGAAAGAGAGAGATGACGAAAAGATGGACTTTTTACTCTCAGTTAACGTTACTTTACCTAAGTCTAACAACACTCCAACAGTCGACTCCTCGCGAAGATATCGATGAGGAGGGAAACGATCAGATCCAGTGCAAGATCAAGGAATTCAGGGGTGAGTTGAGAAGTGTGCCCTTGCTCATTTTTTAAATTCAATATATGGTGTTTTTGTGTTTTAAACGCACGAATCGTGTGATAATTTGCCAGACATTCACTTGCATTAGACGTGAAGGCATTGTCTGTATGTATGGTATGACTAATACACGTCTAAATACATCACAAGTGTTGGCAATTGTTATGTAACGCAATGTTATAAAGTTTAGTCTATTTTGCATTTTTATGCCTCAAATATTTATCACGAAATATATTTCTTATGTAAAGTACACATCCTTTTGAGTGAAAATTTAAATCATGTTTAAGACAAGTATTTTTGAGTAATATTTTCTGGTTTATTTGATTTAAAGCACAATATTCTTTGCGATGGCATTTGTTTGGTTGTGTTTTTGTATAATGAATGCCACAATCGCTTTAAACAAGTGATGAATAATGCATTTGATTATAGGCTTTAGAGTATAACAAATGGTTGAGTCATAAGCGGCTGTAAGTTTTGAACGAAGACCAAATCTGCTTATGTTTTATGTCTTATTCTTGTTTCTATCGGATTCTTGTGTTAGAAGTTATCAATAAATATGTAATTTATCTGAGAGTATGTAATTTGTTTGCAATATTAGTGTTTCACTATTTGAAACAAAACTCGGAGTCGAAGTAAAACAATATTGTTTTTATGAGTTATTATTTGCTATAATTGCCAACTCTTATAACACATGAGATGTAAGGAGTGATGGGAACGGAGTCTAGAAATAGAAATCAGGATAAATGTGAGACAAATGCACTGAATATCGAGAAGTCGTGTTATATCGCAGTCTCTGACGAAAACACAACTCCTCAAAGACATCTCCCAAAACACCACATCCTTTACATCACTCTTGTGTACAGTATATCCCAAACCCCAGTCGTATGTGTGGCACCAGTTTTAAAGTGCACTTTTCTCACAACTGTCTCAAAATTTAGTGAATTCTTGCAAAATACTTGTGCTTCAGTTTCTCTCATTACTGGTCTTTTGCTGCAAAAAATCTAATAAATATAAACCACTCTTTGATGTAATGGATGTAATTGTGAGCAAACATTAATCAAAGTGTGATTCCAATGCCTCGAAGCCTACGGTTCTCTCGCTTTCTCTTTTCAATACATTTCTTCTTATTTAAAGCGTTTTGATGTTAACTCTGTTTGACTTTTTTAGTTTACTATTAGATTAAGTGCACAAATGATTTCTCAAAATCTCAAGTCATTTATTACTAAAGCAAATGTTTGTAAAAAATAAGCAAAAGTTAATTGAGTGACAAAATTATAAATTAAACATCATTTGCAAACAATGAGCAAAAGTCCGTCAACGCCTCCGAAGTTCACATTCAATCTGATTAACGCCAGAAGTGATGCGAATAAGAGCCAACCGGTGGCCTGTCTTCAGCCCCAGAAGTGTTTTCAATTCCGAAAACCGACGAACTCTACAAAACGCAAACACCACAAGAGTTTTCATGCATTCCCAACGACTAACCGATACTCGAGTGGAGAACAGGCGACTCATTCATCGTTTAGTTTATTGAATATAAATCAGGCAAACACTGGACCCCTAGATATGCCCACTCGCTGTACACCTAAACTATATTTTAAGGATTCTGTCAGTGCTTACTATGGAATATCCGAAGATCCTTATTGTAAGCATCCGTTTATGTCTTATTTGACATTCATTTGTTTGCAAATATTTTTCACTCTTATATTCCACTTGAAAATCAATTTATAATATGATTCTCAAGTCTTTGTATTTTGTATTCCGGATTTTTTTTCAATCAAAACGCGAGTTTTTAAACACATTTTTATAACATTTTATCTTATCTATAAACGTTCACATTTTAATTAAAATTCTTGTTTTTGGCGACTATAATGTCGTAAAATTATAACAATAT
>CAJPIZ010000977.1:0-17993 GCA_905368565.1 Medioppia subpectinata | reverse complement strand
TTCTCAAGTCATGTAAACCTATAGTTTTGATGTCCACTCCGTCTATCAATATCTGTCCTAAAGGTTCTGTGAGTTGAAACAGGGCTGCAATGATTGACGACTTGCCGGCGCCCGTCCGGCCCACGACTCCCACCTTTTCTCCCCCTTTGAGGCAAACATTGATATCTTTGAGCACTTTATGCGGCGATTCGTTGTATTGAAGACTCATATGTTTGAACACTATTTCCCCCATTTGTGGTTAATCTTTGGGCTGTTTCCGGTCGGGAGTCGACTCGAGCTTAGCATCGGTTTTAATAGCAGTGTATTTGAGCACTCGCTCGACAGCAGTCATATAGGACTCGGTATCGGCCGATAATCTAACACATATTTGAACCATTCCGGTCAACGATAGAGCTTGTATTGAAAAATGCATTTTTTAATACATTAGTAAAAGTAAAATACTTTGTTATTATATTAATATATTGGAACTGGTGATTGGATGTGATGTGATGTCATAACAGTAGTGATGGCCAAATATGGTATCGCTCACTGTGAGCGCCCATCCCATCACCAGTTGAGAGAAGAGATGCTGCACTCAATTTGTCTCTTCTCTCCAGAATACCGGCAGCCCTTGAAGAGCACTGATGTGTTGTATGTGTTGTTTGTGTGCTTTGAATAAACTGTATTTCATTTATTAATATTTGTAGATTTATTGAATAGGAGTGTGTCTGTGGATCGGCGAGTGAGTGGTCAGTGCGAGTGTGAGTTATGGGTATTCTCGAGAGTGAAACGAGTGTAGAGAAGGCTGTTTTTACCTCTTTACAAGCAAGGGTGGGATTACTACCCCAAACCCTCCGACCCCTCCCAAATTAAGATCGGCCGAAAACGCTCTGGAGGTGTGGACGTCTGCCGTGGTCAGGAGCGCTTAAGCACCTGAACCGGGACGCTAAGGACCGGCCGATGACTGACGCGCCCTCCTGTTAAAGCCGATCTTCCCTTACGCCCCCATTTGCCCCAATTGTACCCCTTTATTAATCATGGTAACCCAAATTGTGTGTAATTTTCATTGAGTAATAAATTGAATATTTTGTTCGTATTATGTTTCCTGTATGAATGAGTGTACAGTCCATTCAAATATTGATGATCTGCTGTTGTTGTAGTGGTAGTCGATGACCATGTTGTCCTTCACGGACATTATTTGTACGATTCCTGATGCGTTCACAATCACTATTACTGTCGTTACGTTCGGTATCTGTAGTGATAATGCAGTCATCATTGCTGTCACAATTGGTATCATTTGGTGTGGTTTGGGCTACACTTGTGTTGACTCTAGTGGCCAACAACTGAGCGGATGGTTGTCCTGCACTTTGATATAACTGGTGGTAAAGCAGTGACGGAAGCATTACTGACGGCCCGTTCAGATATGATGTGCTGGACGTGGAGTTGGCATAATAGGCGTGCGATGACAGCCGAGCGGCCGCAGTGTATTAATGACTCACTGATTGTGGCAATAGTGAGGCGACGGCCGCCACTGCCGTACTGTTGGCAACGGTTTGCGTACTATTGAAAACCGAACTCGCGTTTGTGGTCACAGTCTTACCACATATAATGCACTCTATTCTTACATTTATTACACAATTACTGATTGGTATGAATAGAAGCGACAGAATTGAGTGAAAATAATTGACTTGAATTTTGCTCTTGAATTCAGAGATCAATTATAAGACAATCTTTTTCGTTTCGGGCAATTCATAGATATTTGTCTCAATAGAGCCTCAATCAGTGAAATATGAATATAGTGTACGGAAACTTGAATTCAATTAATCCTTTCATTTTTGACAAACCATTGATTAGTATATGTATAAACCGCTCGACTGAACGCTTTTGATTCATTACAACATCAATTGATTTCAACCTATTTTTATAGTTTTCAACAAAACTTTTAAACATTCGATTGCATAATATCTGGCATTCAATCATATAATGAGACGCTAAGAATATTGACTTAAAACTAGTCTTCAAATTGAGATTTTGTTTTGTTGAGTATTAAGTGATTCAGTAATTAGTTTTTCGATATTATCATTGATATCAGTGTTGAGATCTTAGGGTAAATTGTTGTCCACTTTTGAGACAATCTGAGCGTAAGAGCCCTCAAGCGTTGTCATCCCTAACGACATGTTATTAATCGCTAATAAAGTATTATTTCTCTCCAATTCGTAAAACATTTGTCCGAATCTATCGTTTTGTTCAAAGTTTAGACCGAAAACCAGTTCTTCATTGTCTCCCAAAATGTATTTTTTGTTAACAAACTCTTGATTTCACTGTTGATTTTGCAATAATTTTTGTGATTTGATTCTCGGTTTGCGTTCAAAGTCAAGACTAATTCAAATTAAACAAAAATTATAATTCTGAATACACTTTACTATTACACTAAATAGTGTTTCAGTGAATTTACTGTAAACTCTTTTATTATCACAACTATATTCTGTATACTTATTGAAAAAGTATGTAATAAATGCAATTACATTATTGCAATTACGTTAATTTTTGCTGAAAATTAGTTTTAAAAGTTTATATATTACTCCAATGCAAAAGGGCGCTTAGCAACTTATAAATTTATTCATAACTTATTTGAATATCTCCCAAACAAAATGAACGAAATAAAACATAACTATTTATAATTGTTTGCTCTTATTTTATTAATTGATTTTGATCACGTGATATACTTAGTATCGGGACCGTCTAAAAGCACTATGCTACAGGTTAAACTATGTAAGTGCGAGATATTGTAACAATGCATAATTTGTTAATTACAAACAAATGTTTAATCTATAATAAGAATCATTACAATCCGGCATAAATTGGCCAACTAAGTCTATTGTAATGCTTTTCCATGTGCTAATAGAAAGTCTATGGCAATTCTAACAAATAATAAATTTCTAAGCGCCGTTTTGCATTCATTTATACGTTCTCTTATAATTGAAATCCAAACATTATATTTGAAATGCTTTCAACATTTGAAGCAAACTATTAAACAAACGCTGTTTTATTATCGATACAAATTACTTGATCTTCATACAATAGGTTTTACGATTTACTATTGTTTTCATATTTTTTGATAATTATATAACTATTTTTCAATTTGTTTGTTTGCATTTACGAAGAAGTTATCACAAATTATTGTTAATTTATTATTCGATTTATAAGTTAAATTTTTGTTACCGGTTATATACAGTACACTCACAGAAAATGAACTCAATTTTCAATTTATTTACTTATTACTATTTTATTGTTGAGATTAGTTATGGATTTATTAGGTTTGTTATGGTTAGCAGAGAATTATTTAAATAAATGAATCAATCGTTTTAATTATTATTGTTTTGAATAAATTAATAGATTATTAATAAAAATTCAATTTAAAATTATGTTTTCAATTGACTTTTCGCAGAATATTTCAGTCATTATTTACAAAACAAAATAGTAATACTTGTTAGAATTAATTATACAAATAATACATTTATAAATAAAACAATCTATATTTGTATATAAAATATATTTACGATAATTGAGAGTGAAAATAATGTCAATCATATGACAATTCAATTATACTATATTATAAATAAGTATTATGTGTTTTAAACAAAAGTCATTTAATTAATTCTTCAGTTAAATAAAATATTTATTTATTGACAAAATAATTATTATACAATTTTTCTCTCTTTTATAAAATGTAAACACAAACCGAGGCATTAAACACAAGCTTTGAGACACAGTATAAGAAAATTATTCCTTTCAAATGTACACTTTATGTACACTTCATGTGTAGACGTATAACACGGGAACACTCTCTGCTCATCTAATTATAACTGTTTTGACATTCAGTTTAATTCAAATATGTTTTGCAATGAAAAATTGTTTCCAAACCCATATGGGTTTGTCTCATAGATAACATAAAAAATAGCTTTTTATTGTAGATAATCCCTACTTACATAAACACTCGGTAAAATAGTTTACGATTTGTTTTGTGCTCTCATTGCTATTAATAAAACAAATTTACATTTATTATTAACGCACAGATCGTGTCACATCGCAAGGAATGTGAGAAGCAGTGGTTATAAATGTTTAAATATTTGTAGACAAAAAAAGTGTATTTTGTATATACAGTATAAAAAGAAGTGTTATTCAATAATTATAGAGTATAAGCAATGGGAGTCCGAAGAATGCCTAAAATGTGTTGTTTATGGTTATCAACTTAAAGTGCTTTCTATAAAATACTAGTTAATAGATATTTAAATACAACTTGTATTACATTTACATTTAGAAAACAATTAAGAAATTTGTCAGTTGTTATAAAACATTTAATCAATTAGTTTTTGCATATGATTTTAGAATTATAATAATTATTATTAAAGCTATTTTTGTTTAGTGAATATGAAAAATATTGTACTACTATTGTTAGCTAAAACTATATTGAAAAACTTTATATAGTTTTGTTAAGTCATTTAGTTTTGTATATTTGTAAAACTCACAGCCATTTAAAACATCACATTTAAAATACAAATACAAATTTAAAATCTTTGGCAAACTTTCAAAATTACTCTAATATATTGAGTATTATTTAAAACATTACAAAATTTTACCGAAAAATCTCATTTACATTAAATTACACAACTACATGTTTTTCACAAAATTTCTATTGAAAATTATTTAGAATTTTTAAAATAAGTGTTACACTTATTGTAAAAATAGATTCTTTAAAATTTGAAATATACATCGGTGGTGTTTATATAAGTTAGCACTTAATGATTACATTTAAACAAACTGTTTATAACTAGACTATTTTTACCACTTAAACATTACATTAGAATAGTATTTGTATTGAAAAATGGGTAGTTGTGTTTGACATCTTTTGCATTTAAAGTTTAAGTTTTTATATTTTATATTTATATTCATATTTAATTGCATTTTGTAAATAATTGCTATAAAATTGAAAGCATAGTTTGTGATAATTATTTGTTTAATTTAACGGTTAATACGTTTGAATGAAACAATAAATGTATTTATTATTAGTGTTGAGAAAATGTTTAATCAATTTTTGTGTTGTTTAACACTATTTGTGTTTACCTTTTGTTTACCACTTATTGTCTCAATAAATGTGTGGCAAATAGTAAGCGATTATCATAAGTAGGGACCCATTGTTTGCCCTCAAGGCACTCATCTGATCTGCAATAATGGCACAAATGATTTCTAATGCATTGTTGACGCAAAGTATGGGATTAGCTTTGGTGGTCGACAGTGCCTTCCGGTGCGACTCATAGACCAGAAGTGTCTGAGTAGCGATCAGTGCCTCAAAAGCGCGAAGAATCAGCTCTTTTGCTATTATTTGGATCCAAAACAACAAAAGCCGATAAAACTCAAAGCAAAGGTTGTCATGGATTTGAGCCAACGATACAAACATACCGTCGAAGGCTTCTGCAGATGCGATGATCACCACTATTACGGCTACGAAGAGAATCACTGCATACATCGCAACCCTTCGCGTGACTTTGATCTCAATTAGAGTCCAATATTTGATTAAGACTTTTGCAGTCAGTGTCCGACGATTGACGAGAACTCGTTTTGCGACCGAAAAACCCGAAACCTGGACCCTGTGTAACGAAGGCGTCGCGAAGAACTCGTACGGAAAGTGTGTCCGAATGAGACAACTGTACCAGAAGTGCGACCAATCGGTCGAATGCATGTCGACAACTCGTATTGCGAGCCAATAGTGGAGGAATGTATCTGCGGTTCCGGATATGTGGCGGACGCACACAAACAGCGGTGTCTTAAGGGTCGGGCCGTCTTCGAGATGTGTTACCATCAGAAGGAATGCAATTATACGTACAGTTATTGCGATCCCATTCGAGCCCAATGTCTGTGCGACAACTCATACGTCCTTTCGAACACGTATTCACCGGTTTGTGTGAAGCGTACAAAATATGGCCAGTCGTGTCACAACCGCCTACCGGATGTCGTCTGTCAGCTCACTGTCGGCCATTCGGTGTGCAATAAATACACGAATCGTTGCATTTGTCAAAACGGATACCTCTTTGTGGCGAATGTGTGCCAGAAGTTGAATGGTTTTGGCGACGAGTTTCACGACTTCGACACCAATAAGAATCCCATGACTTATATCGTGATAATCTTCTGTACAGTCTTCGGGTTCACTGTATTGGCCTCTATTCTCATCAAAATCTTCTGCAAACCCTTCACTCGAACACAACTGACGGCCTTATATGACATCAACAATACGTTGAATTAAATCCAGACCACCAGTGACTCCACACCCAGTGGTCGTCTGCCCGGTCTTCCCACCGCTTCGCCCGTCTATACCGAGTCGGCCCTCAGAGGCAGCTCTCAGACACTCGGCTCCACTAAGAAAGTTGTCTTTGAGCCGCGTTTTGATTAAAAGTCGGACAATATATCGGTATTTGGCGTCACTTTTGCCGCAATCGCGACAAACAGTTTTAATTATAATCAAAATCATGTCATTCATTGAAAGTGCGGTTTATCTAACCGTCCGTTTTATTAACGGGTTTACCGAAGGAAAAGTCAAAGACAGTGCCTATGATTGAGAGCACCGGAAGACACAATGCGAAGAGGCAGACAAAATCGATGCCCACAGCTATCAACTAATGAATGGCAAACTCCGTGAATTTGTGCGTTTTATTGCTTTTCATTGTCTGGACACGGATTGCGGCCAAAACAGCCGATTCTATGCCTATCATAACAATAACCGTTAGATAGAGTACACGAGTCCAGCGCCAGAGCTCGGCGTCGAAAGTGGTCTCACATTTGTATTTAATTATATAGCGATAGACTGTTATGAGAGCCGCCATCAGTAGTGCCGACACCGCCGACCATATGCTGCCCGTGGAAGCGGTGGACGAGTAATAGTCGGCATAATTATCACAAGTGATTGTATCGCCAAAGCAAAAGACACCGAACGCACAGAACAGACAAATAAGACGGACATATATATGAAGATTATGTACTCATAGGAAGTGAGCGCTCGGGACGGAAGGGCCGACTCTTCGACGGACTTCTGGCGAAAAAAAATCGCAAATGAAGTGTTGCCTCTCTTTGGCAGAGATGGCGTCCATTCGGACAATACCGGCGCCGATGTGTATCCTTTGTGTGGAGCCCGAGTCGATGGGCTGTATCTCTACGACAAACATCTTAATAGAGGCGCCGCTCTCCAGATTGAGCACAAGTGTGTCCATTATGTCCAACGAGACCCGCGTGTGAAGTATAAAGTGGGCGACACTTTTGTTGTCTACTCTGAAGCCAGGGATATGAGTGCAGTGCCAGTCATCCCATAGTAGTGAACAATCGGTTCTGTTTGGGTCACTGGCAGTACAACGAGACCTGCTTTCTGTGACAACAGTGCCGACACAATAACAGGCACTCAAACATCGGCTGCCTTCTGGACGGACACAGTCTAGAGAAGAGCCATAACGCCGTCAAACAGATTGTGGACACCATTTCGTGGCAAAGTGTGGACACGAGTGCCCGCTGTCTGTTCGCTGACAACCATTACTACGATAGCGAACGGCGGATGTGTTTATGCGAAGACAGGGTCTGCGAGACAGCGGCCAGCAATGCGCTACCAGTGGTCCGAACGCTATGAGCGGTCACTCTTCAGCCACTTCTTTGCATTTCGCCGAAACCATAATCTTCTGGATTGTATTGATGTTGATATTGACACTCGTTTTCATGCTTTTAACCATTTTTAGGAAATGCTATTTCAATACCAGTAGTTATGTTGACTACAGGACTACAAACACGACCACAACATAGGTTGACATGAGGTTTATTAATAATTTGATTGACTCGCGTCCACGCAGTGACCGCCCGCCCACTTATGAAGAGACCATACATGACTCGTGACGGCCCATAACCGCTATACTAGTCTTATTACTGCCATATTATGTACTTTAAAACATAGATTTATTGTATATTCCGTTCAGATTTCATAACAATTACACTTTATTTGTATTATATTAAAATGAGATTTCATGCGAAACCCAATGTCATGCCATTATAATTGACTGACAGACTGACCCATTCTCTATATTCTCTATCACAGTTCAGCATATTATTTAATTATGAAGTTATCACTAAGCGCTAGCATTAGTTTATAAGCACTTTTTAAATAACAATTGATTTTTTATCCCTTTGTAATGTCTTCGTGAGTTCTAAATCAATTTTAAATTATAAGGTTTTTTGTGATTAAATTTAATTTATAATTTTCTCTCTCTTTCGCCAACAATTATAATCGCTTGTAAAATAGGAGTACATTATAAATACAGTACACTATAATGTATTGTGTATTCAAAAATGAGTGCAAAGAAATTGAACCGAAAAACTTGTATTCAATGAGAAATCGAGTGGTGTTTGAGAAGAATAAAAGGCGACTATTATTGAAATGAATGGTTGGTTTACGTGATGTCCGACTCTCACTATCAATGCTATGTTTTTATATCTAATTAAAAGCTACATTCAAACTGATAGTGAGGTTTGCCACATACTAACTTACATACATTGCATTCCCTCTCTCCTAAATTGTTTAACGCACATATAATTCATTCAATTGCTGTAATAAAACGAGAAATTAATTTTAATATCGTATTCAAAATATAAAGAGCATATCCACCTAAACATTAGTAATATGTGAAAGCATTAAACAATAGTAACAATAATAGAGGAGAGCGCCAGACCTGCCATTCCTCTCAATCAGAGCCTACTATTAGGCCTAAACTGGAATTAACTGCACTATACTTTACATATGAATATAATATACAAGTTATGAATGAATGAGAAAAACCATAAACTGTTTTGGGAATACATAGTTTGGTATTGAAGAGAATGAGTTCACTCTTAACTATTAATTATAATTGTTTTTATTGTTTGTGAGACGTTTAATATCACAATAAATGATATAATGTTTAGTAAGATTTACGATTGATTTATTATAATTATTTTTGAGTTTAATTTTGATCTTTAATTATATGACTATTATTTTGTAGTTATTTGACTGACTATGCGATATATAAAATGCAATAATTGCTTACTAATATTTTAGTTATAATTTAATTTACGATTTAGTTATTTGAATGAAATTACAATTAAATCAAAATAATAGCAATTAGTTTCTCATTTATTTTTATGTCGTAATCTATAAAAACTTTATGTAACTTATAATCAAAGTATGCATTACTCTTACGACTACTATTAATCTCCAGCTATTGAATAGGAGGCGGACCCTCCCGTTCTCATATATACGTGTGGCACATATAAAGCAATTTTATTAAAACATTTGAATATTTTATTTGCATATTTTTGAGTCTGATAACCCTTTCGGGTCGACAGACATAGTGTTAAAAAGTTAATCAACAAATGCAGTCAACTATCGTATAGTCATAGTAGGCATTGAATAGTTTCCCAAAAATGGGGGGTCATTTTATTTGTTCTACACCTCCCAAAGGGCTATAATTTTCATAGATTGTATAAACCTGTATTATAAACTAGCCCCCAATCACACAACCCGCTAGCACACACCAAAATGTTTTTGTTTTTTTAATTACATGTATTTTCAATGCCATTGACTATAACATTACGGGAGTCGAAATTTCCCGATTTGAGGCCAGTATTTAGTGATATGGCCGGGGGTTCGGGTTTTTCTGCAATGGGATGACTGAACAAAACATGTGGTGAATGGATATAACGGTCGGATAACTGTGTGGTCATCTGGTCTTCGGCTACTGATCACATATTTATGTGAAAAGTGAGACTTTTTTACCATTACTTTGAATAGAAAAACCAGTATTTTGTGCGAACCAACGCTCGCCCACCGATTGTGCCACTAAATTATGTGACGACACATGTTTTGAATTTACATTTAGTGGTCATAAATGCTATCCACAATAGGAGTGCACTTTACGGCCGCCGCTACTGATTCTCATAATGTATAAGAATAGGCAATAGTTTTGCACACATTGACTGCAAGTTTGCAATACATAGCTAAGAAAATTATCATATTTGCCATGAGTGTGGGCTAAAATGTACAAATTGTCAGCCACCTAGATCCCCGTTAAAGAAGTTTTTAAAAATATGATACACGGTTTGCTCTGTGCGAGTGTCACGAGATTAGTGCAAACTTACGGCACATATGCATTGCATACATAGCCGCGAATCTGTCAATTATTTATAGGCCGACTTGTTTACGCAAAGACCGACGCAATGTTTATGTCTAACGGTGTCTAACCGCCAAAGCGGTACTGTTTCGGTGTTGTCGTCGACACACCGGCAGTTTGGGATGTGTGATAACGCTATGCAATTAACACACAAGTATTACGCAATGCTATGCAATGCGAACTGTTTCGCAATTATAATCTCTAAAAATTAAACAGATGGTTAGTTAAAAATTATGTATACAGTAGTCGTGACGACTGGTGGTCAGACCTGTGATTATAAATAATTGATAAATGAATATTTATTTATTTTACATTTAATTAAATCAGCTCCACATATAAAATGCTTGTATCATTAAAAAGTAATTCACCGCGTTAAAATAACAATAATGATTATTTATTAGAAATAAATTATAACAATAAAAGCCAATATCTTTGCCACTAAAACTTTCAATAAATGAATTAAATTTTAGGCTTTGTGAGAAATTAGCTTATTTTTAATTTTTGCTTATTTTGATGTCGTTTACTCTTTAATTGTATGAATAGTAAAGAATGTCTGACAGAATATTTAACTAGTAATTTATATAATTTATTAATCTTGGCATTCACTGTGGCCGATATAAATAAGGTAACCATTAGTGGATGTTGTCATAAATAGTGCATAGAAAAAATGATCTTGATGAAAAATGGCATATTTTGATATAAAACCACGTGATAAAATAGCAGGATTAGTACAACAGATATTAGCCATATTATAGCGATATATTGAGACCAAAACGTGATGTTATACTCATTGATCTCACGATAAATATTATTCAATGAATGCATTTTTCCTGATGTAAACCAAATCACGGTTTTGTCATTCAATACATGTTTATAGAGATTATCATTAGTTAATTGCAATTTGCATTTAAGGTAAACAACAAATGAAGTAATAATGAT
Source organism: Medioppia subpectinata (assembly GCA_905368565.1). Lineage (NCBI taxonomy): Eukaryota > Metazoa > Arthropoda > Arachnida > Sarcoptiformes > Oppiidae > Medioppia > Medioppia subpectinata. The sequence continues at coordinate 6,840 of CAJPIZ010000977.1, read as the reverse complement.
TAAATAACGATCCTATTTAATGTACGCCATAATAGTTAAAAGGACAAAAACAAACTTTGTGGTATACCATAGATTATAATCTCAATTAATGAACATTTATTAACATAAAGTAACAAAACTAATACACTATTTAATAGAGATACATAGATTTCAATAAAATGTACAAGTTTATATAAAACACGTGATCTCTTGATCAACGCATACACCACTCAGCTATCATTAAGACCCAACTGTGCGGGTGTTATATAACCGGCAGATATATCAAACAGCGCCTGAAATGTTGGTTTTATACCACGTTTATAGTTATAGTAATAAAATAAACAAAGTAATAAATAAATTGATTTTTACGCCATAAGTGAAATGTTCATGTGCATTTGTAAATTTTGTTGTTAAGCTTAGCCACCTAGTATTTGTTTCATGTGATGATTTGTATCAAGCACAAATAAGACAGAAATTGAAATTTGTAATATCTAAAGTGCCATCATAATGTTACTGAACATTTTTCTACATAAATGTTTTCGTTCACCTGGCTCATACTAACTGTATGTGTAACACAAACCAAAGGTATACCATTGATTGCTGGCCAAACTCGTGACCAAGCTATTTGGTTATACTTTATTTACATTAATGGTGTGCATTGTAAATGATTTGTATAATAAGTTTATATGTATAAATTAATTAATATACTTTTAGCCTTAAATGTTAATTTAAAATGAAATGTTATTGTAATAAAATGATTCACAATTTACATAAAAATAATCTATAAATCTTAGGGTGAGGCTATAATCATAGTCTAGATTGAATTATACTTTATATTGAATTATTAATTTTGACAAAAGTCAATAACACATGAAAATTATAATAAAGTAAACGTTAGGTACTTTAGATAGTTAAAATAAACGACATCATTATAATTATGTACATTATAATATAAATGTGAAATATTACATTATAATAGACGAGTGCACCTAAAACTGTATAATTAGTACAATACTATTTAGTAATGTTTAAGTGTTTTCTATACCGGGTGTACACTATTGTTAAACTAATTATCGCCGTTATATTATTATAACTATTGTATATTTATTCTTGGTAATATTGATTTTGAATTCAGTTATTATTAGTCGTTGAATGTTTAACACATTTTAGATGTTGTGTTCAACCCTCCGTGCGTTTGATGGCCTATTTTTAGGCAACATGTTTCTTTGTCACGGCTGGAAATTGTATTTGATTTAATTATTCAGTTTGATAAAATCTACGTCATTATTGATTTTTAAGATGAGAAAATGTCGAAAAGAGCATTAAAATTGGTACTCTATTCTGCAGATAGAGTAGTGATTGAACTGGTTTTGAATTGTTTCTTTCGCATCTTCATTTGATTTATTGAACGTAATTTATGAGTGATTGTGGTTACCATGGTTATTCCCTATACCTTATTTCCCAAATGATCCCAATATTATAATTGAAATTTTATAAAACAAAATTAATTAACAAAATAATTATAACAAATATAAGTATCAATTTAATTATTAACAAAGAATATGAGAAATAATTATAGATTTATTGTATAAATACATAGCTTAAAAGCTCTATTATTAGTTATCAATGTATTCATTCATTTAGTTTGTCAATAATAATTAATTTACAAAAGAAAATCTGTTATAATATACACAAAATTATTATGCAAAAAAGTTTTAAGTTCAAATTAAACACAACAACACTATACTAATAATTAAAACATACAGACAATTTACACTTTTTTGGAAATAATTAGTCGATACATGTTTACAATTGCCTTATTACAAATTAATTACTAAGCAATGCTGTGGTCAAACACAATATACCTATCGTTACAGTCATAACAACTAAAACCAATATTGATCTACGAAAGCGATTTCGAGGATTATTCATTGAGCAATATTTTATAAATTAATTAACATCTTGTTAGATTTCCCTTATAAAATAATTTAATGTTATTTTAAAATATGATTTAAATAAAAATTTACATATAACTTAATTTACATACACTAATACAAATTATTCATTTGATTTAATTATAATTGTATATTATTGGAAAGACATTTAACTATTATGAAAATACATTTAATTCAGACAAAGTACAATATAATTATTATATCCAAGTCGTAACAGTTACATTTATTTGATTGTTAGCTATATGAATAAATTATAATTAATTTAATAATATAAAAATTAGTGTTAAGTAAGTTGTAAACTTGTTATTGAAAAAACTTTCAATAAATTACTTTGATAAAGAATTAAATTTATTTTCATGTTTTGATCAAGTTATTAAATAGCTATGTAAATTAAAATTGAATGAATGCATTGATATAACAGTCGTTAAATTTATCAAGTATTATAAAGAAATAACATTTTTAATACGAATTGTTTAATATACAAAAATTATCATTTCTATATAAAAAGTGATTTATTTCACACAATATTTATAAAAACAGAATTAGATTATATCTTTGAAAGAATCTGTTTACAATTAATTCAATATTGAAATTTTAAATAAGAAAATGTGGAATGAATTATGTGTGTATTACTCTAACTGATCATTAGAGAATGATTGAATTGGTTTTGAAATGATTCTTTCTTTAATAAAATAGATTAATTGAATATTAGCTATAGTATGTTTTGATAGTATTTATCTTTTGTTTTAATCTTAACAATAATTGAATTAGTTTATTATTGAACATTAAAAAAAACTAAGAAGTTATAATTATATTAAAATCGTAAAATATTGACTAACAAAATAAAACAATTACAATTTAAATCGAACTAATGAAAATATGTGACAATTAAAATAATAACCACAGAGAATTAATGATGTGGCTGGACATGTAATAAATTTTAGCCAACGCAATTAAATTTATTACATAATAACAATGGAGTTACAACATAAATGAACATTTAAAAATATGGCGTCCGATATCATAATTGGCAGATAATAACGTATTGAATTACTGACAACTTGTTGAGCGACTCAAAAATTGGACGCATATGGTCATTATAATTGTCACTTTTAACTGTTTTAAAATTAATTACTAACAAATACACAAATGAAATTATAATTTAAACAACATTACTAATTTTAATAAATCCATTCCATAATTGTGATAAAATTGATCATTGTTTTTAATTAACAAAAAAAAAGAAAATATTGAATTAAATGCAAAAATAATTCAAAAGAAAGTAAATTTTAAAAGCTTAGCAATTTATTTAAATCCTAAATGTTTATAATTAACCTTATCTGAAACCCTCTATTTTATAGACAAATTTATAGATAGTTGGTAATTTCAGATAATTACAAGGCTTTTGCAATGTTTATTTAATTTATTTAAGTGTCTACGAATGCTCTACTAATTTAACTAATAAAATTGTTAATTTCATTTATCGATTCAACTAATACTAAAAGAGTTTGAGGCACACACGTAAACTGTATGATGACAATCAAAGAAATGTGTCAAGTTTATACAATGGAATAATAGTGCTAACGTGTTGGTTAAACATTTGAAAAATAACGAGATTCAAAAAATTTATATTGATCAAATGCACTCATAATCTAGTGCTAATATGTCTAACGCTTTAAAATAACAAATAATTGCCCAAAATTGTTTACTTAAAATCATTCAAAATGCCTTTTAAATAAAATTAAATTAACAAAAACATAACGATTATTAAATATTAGATTTAAATTGAATTAAAATAATTCAGTAATAATATGAGAAACTTATGAAAACAATGATAAATGATTCATTCCAAATTTGAAACTCGGTACGACTCCTACCGTAGATAGTAATGCAGAGACCCTAAATTAAAAATGTATTGAATTTTAAAGTATTACCTAAGAGGCGTGTGATAAGGGTGCATTACTCACCTGTAATTTTCTTCAGGCATGCCAAGAGGGGGACAATTACGGAGACAACACTGGATCGCGGTTAACGCCTACCCAGGATGGTTCAGTGGGTGTTTTTCCTCTAGATAACCATTTTATTGGTAATACGATAATGGTGAAATAATGGTAAAATTGGGAGTCACGTTATCTAGAGAAGTAGGCCTAATTAGCCACAATAGTTTGGACAACGAGGTCCCTATTAGTGGAATTACCAGAGCTCTGTGAATTTGAATTTTATTTATTTCACCGAATATAATTGAATTGAATTAAATTTATTATTAAGAAAATTAATTATAATTGAAAATGAATTTATAAATAATATAGTTCCCAAAACAGACGTGTTTTGGATAGAAATTTGGATTAAAATTATTATGCAATTAATTATTGGAATTATATCGCGATTAATAATTGTGTGTCGACCTGTTGTGTTACGTTTCGTTGCGTTATGTTAACGTGGATACATATTTGGTTACGAACCATGGCTTTGGTTACGGACATTCTAATCAACATTATCGCCTAGCAATTTATATACGACTTCCGGACGTATTATTGAAAGTCGACTTTAATAAGGACGCCTGGATTACGATGTGATATAATTGATTTAAGCATTGCATTTAAATGTAGCTTAAAGCAAGTTTATTAATGATTAATTATTTAATGTTTGTTAAATTAATTATTCATTATGTATATTCTATTTATTGTTATTATTTAAAATAGTTGAAAATTGAAAAATGTTTATTATTTATCACTTAATGTTAATTGCTTATTCAAAAAGGCAATTAAAATAGAAATATTGTATTTGGTTTTGTTATAATAATTGCCATAATTATTGTAACTTATTTATTAATTATTCAGTAATTTATTGTATAATACTTGAGCATGGATTTTGTCAATATAAAATAATTATGATTACTTATCTAATAAGCATTATCAATGTATGTTATTATAATTGCCATTTTCCACACTATTACTAAAATTTAAAACATGATTGATTATATTGACAGAATTATGTACTCGAACAGGTTGTTAATTTTAACTAAATTATAAATGTCACTTATAATGTGTGGTAATTACTTGTTGTATTTTACTAGCTATTAATTTATTAATTATGAATTTTAAAGTATGAAGTTTTATTGTAATGAAAGAATTGTTGTAAGAATTAATTAATCTAAATTATTAATGTTATTTATAATGTTTTATTATTTAAAAATAACTATAAAACCATTGTACCAATTAAACTATTGTACTTTATCAGCTCGGGAGCGCTGACCGGTAGCATTGGCCGAATGGAACTGGTGATTGGATGTGATGTGATGTCATAACAGTAGTGATGGCCAAATATGGTATCGCTCACTGTGAGCGCCCATCCCATCACCAGTTGAGAGAAGAGATGCTGCACTCAATTTGTCTCTTCTCTCCAGAATACCGGCAGCCCTTGAAGAGCACTGATGTGTTGTATGTGTTGTTTGTGTGCTTTGAATAAACTGTATTTCATTTATTAATATTTGTAGATTTATTGAATAGGAGTGTGTCTGTGGATCGGCGAGTGAGTGGTCAGTGCGAGTGTGAGTTATGGGTATTCTCGAGAGTGAAACGAGTGTAGAGAAGGCTGTTTTTACCTCGTTACAATATTAATACGCGCGTTAATATCACGCGCGGCTTTGATATCAAAATAGCGACAAATAAACACTAATATTATTAACAGTATCGCCGGGAATATCAATAACCAACTTATGATTGCATTCAATATAAGACATTCAATAATAAAGCATAAATTCTATGGGAATTTATAAAAAATATTCAATTTTTAAATAGTATAATATAGAATCTATTTTTATGTTAGCGGGATGTTAATTAAGCGCATATAAGGTAGCGTTGCCAAATGATATTTTGAAAATCCTGTACAAATGTGAAAAATTTGCCCAAAATTCCTGTATTTTCCTGTATCACAAATTATTTTTCTTAAATATCATTTAATGAAATTTATTTTTAATCAGGTTTTCTTTAACGAACTCATTATTAATACAGTATTGAGTTCATTAATACATTGTGTCAGTTAAAAATAACAGTAAAAGTATTATAAAGTTTTTTAGGCATTTCTATTTTAATAATAAATATAAATTTCAGCGATATGCCAAGATTGTATACCAAAAGTTGGTCAAAATTACTAAATTTACAACAAATTCTAAAAATATTTATTCCTGTATTTCTCAATGTACAGGAATTACCCCTTCCTGTATTCTGCAGAAATCTCTTAATTCCTGTATAATACAGGAAATTCCTGTATGTTTGGCAACGCTAATATAGGGACATTATTGTTAATAATATAATACCCTTAAATAACCACAATTACTCATATATTAAATGCTTACTATATTCAAGCAATTAGTATCCGGAAAACATGGTCATATATTGTACCTTATATAAAATCATTTAAAGTATGGTAATTTACAATTATTAATTTAAAGGCAACCGATGGTAACTCTTCGTCAACAATACCCGTGTCTTTTGAAACTATATTCAGTATTCAGTGTTAATAATGTAACCGATGGGCAAACTCTTAAACATACATGTATGTATCGGTGATCGCAATATTGCACAGAATATTCTGTTATAGAGATTAACAGAAGATCTCATACACATTATGTAAAAACAAATGGTGGACAACAGGGCCGACACAAACAGACCACACATTATACTCGTGTAGATTATTATATTTAATGTTTGGTCCACTTTTTCCAGTTTTTTGTTCATTTCATTAGTCCTACAATATATTGACTTATATTTAATTAAAACGAGGGCACAGCTCGAAATTACGGCTCGTAATTAATTAGTCAAAATAATTGAAATAATATTTTGCCAAAATTAAGATTCACTAATAGGGTGTCAGTCAATGTGTTTGCATGTTTGCATTTCATTGA
>CAJPIZ010000976.1:0-19363 GCA_905368565.1 Medioppia subpectinata | reverse complement strand
CGTTTGATGGCATGTATTCAGTGGTGACCACAATTTTATCACTAGTGGGGTTGCGAACGATCACTACCTCATCGTTGGAACCATTCATATAAGAATTCACTGAATTCGTCACATCAGACTCGGAAGAGGTCTCGTCATTAGTCGTTTGTATCATAACGTCTCTGCCGTTGTTATCGATGGTAACAATCGAGACGTGAGACATATCGGGATTAGAATCTTCTAACGTCTTAATGATTGTGCTGTGATTTGAAGATACCGTCACTTCATAGCCACTAATTAATGACTCTTCGTTTTGATTAGTTTCAGTCGTTTCTGTTATATCGGTTCCAATAATTTCAACATTTGGTTCCACATTAATCTCATTGTCTTTAATTTGCTCTTCAATTGGTTTCCCAATTACTTTTTCAATACTCGTCTCATTCGTAACATTGGATTCATTATAATTGTTGGTCTCAATAATGGAATTCATTGGCGGGGGTTTAGGCGCTTGTCGTTTCTGATGGGGAGTATGGCTCGTAACAGACATTGCATTTTCTTTGACAGATTTATTAGCACTTTCTTTACTCAAATCCACACTTTTATGTGAATCTTCAGCTTTTGAAACCACTTCTTTAACTTCAGTTGATTTTATCTCATTTTTCGTCTCATTTTCGTCAGTATTTATCTGAGATTCCTTTATAACAGTTTGTCGAACAGAATTGGGTTCCTGTAAATCATTCACAGCTTGAGTAACACATCATTTTTATAATGTTTATAAACATCAAAACAAATAGCATTATAGTAAACATAAGACATTATATAATAGCTTATTTAAAAGTGAGAAAAATAGATAATAGTATTGAATACCCGTCTTATGAAGAATATGTTAAGCAGAGAAGCAAAGAGAGTAAAGAATGTAAAGATATAGAGAGCGAGAGAACAAGTTTATACCTCAATAATCTCGTCTTCATTCTCTTCGGTGACCACTTCTTCGACAACCTCTGCCTTATACTCACTAATGAGGGCTAAAATTGGCTTTTTATCACTAAAATCCTTAATGAAAGGATGGTTTAACAGGTCTGTAGAATTAGGTCGTTGTGCGGGATCTTTGACGAGACAAAAGGCTAAGAAGTCATTGAATTGTTTGCTCCAAAGGGAAGGCTTGTCCAGTTTGGGTGGATCTGCTTTCTGCACTTTGAGCAATACCCTCATGGGTGCCATTTGATGGTTCGGCGGTTCCATTTGAGCGAATTCTATTAGTGTCACTCCTAGTGTCCAAACATTTAATACACAACAATTATTTAACAATAAAGTTAAGTCTTTATTACTCACCCAATGACCAAATGTCTGCCTTATAGTCATATGGATTATCACGAAATGTCTCACACATTACCACTTCAGGAGCCATCCTATGTGTCAGCACACAAATGGTAAACATTTAATCACAAATTATATATTCATTTCATACCAATAAGGAGTTCCAATAAATGAGTCCCTTTTCTGAAGAGTGTGTTTATTTTTGGCCGAAACTCCAAAATCGGCTAAAAATATTAAAATAGATGTAAAAAGTGAAGGAATGAGAAGAATAGTGAGACATACCTAACTTGACCTCTCCGTCGAGTGTCAACAAAACATTGCCGGCTTTTAAATCTCTGTGAATGATCTTATTTTTATGCAAATACTCTAATCCTTTACACATATGAAGGCAAACGTATTTGATTTGGCTTTCGGTCAATGGTTTTTCCAAATCAATCATAATTGAGTCAATAGCTCCGCCCTCACAGAACTCAATCAACATCTGAATAACAATTAAATTTGAGTTACAATTGAGTGAAAAACAAGTGATGAATGGAAACGAACCCAAAGTCTTCCCTCATAGAAGAAGGCTTCGAGTAATTCGACCACATTTTGGTGCCGACATTCGGCCAATATATCGATCTCAACCGTGAAGTCTTGCAATTCATCTTCGCCTTTGAGTTCGCATATCTTAGCGGCGGCTAATTTACCACTCTCTTTATTTTCAGCCTATACACACATTTAGACATACAATTATTATTTTGTATTTTATTTAAATAATTTATGTGATATGTGATAACTTAATTATCAATTATAAATGTCAATTAGATATACAAACAATAATAGATATTTAACAGAAATACATGTAATCAATTAAATGTAATGTAATGTATTATCATGTTTAAGAGTAAATGTAAATTGTTAATATAATGTTAGGTATTATAAATTATTTTAATTATAGATAATGTTATTAATTTATCATGTAACTATATCTTAATAATAGTTATTAGTATTTAAATACAATCCAAATTTATTCAAAATAAACTTTCGTTTGTGATTAAATTGCTTTCAAGTCAGTAATCGATTATTAATTGAAAATTATAACAATACTATAGAAACATAATATCAATATTATTATAATTAATAAAAGACTATTAATAAAGTTACTCTCAAATAGAGACGAGAAAACAAAATAAATACAAATAAAAGTAAATTTAATTCAATAAATCAATTAATACGGTCGAACCTCCCGGTAAGAAACGGTCAACTTTTATGTGATAAGTGTTTAGTTAAGGTTTGAACATCATTTCAGCTTAAATTGTTTGTATTTCTTAAAGTCTATTATTAGATAATATTAAATATTTTGCTTTATTTTTATTGTAATGATTAATGAACTGAAAGCAGACATTATAGGAACAGAAATATATTTGTCGTAAGAGTATATCAATTAAGTGGAAAAGGGATTAAAATCTTCCTTACATTCAATGAGTTACTATTTTTATGATAAGAGTTAGTCTTAAAGGCATTTGTTTTATATATCATCGAAGGACTGGTTTCCACTCAAAGACATTAATCTAATGAATGATATCTCAAATAAAGTTCATGTGATTTCAAGTGATGTACAAAAAAATCAATCGATTCAATGCATAACTCATGTAATTATGACAATAAAACAATATTTGGTTAACTTATTGTTAACAACGGGTAAAGAGTAAACAATTGAATGAATTTGCAATTAATAAACAAATGATAAATACATGAATGAAAGTGTGGCACAAATGGCACAAACCTTATACACCTTCCCGAAGGCTCCGTCGCCTAATTCACCGATTATTGTCCAAAAGTCTTCAGGATTTTCATTGAAACGGATGTTATGATAGACTTTCTTTCGCTTGACATCAGTCGAGCCGTTACTCCCTTTGAATATCTTTCCGATTTTGTCCAAAAGAGCGGCCATTTCTCACCACTTATTCATATATCACAACCGATTGGCAATCAATTATACAAACTATTTATCTAATAATCCAATCATTTAAACAATTTATGACAAATCAAACCAAATGTTATATATTTTCGTAATAAACAGTTTAATCAACAAATGAAAGGCACTAATTGTTAATTGGCTTTAATATGTCATGTATTGCACAAAACACTCAATTAATAAAAGCTGTGTTTAAGTGTTGATCACAAATGGACACATATTTTGGGCCACAAGTGTTGAGCGGATTGTCGAGTCTGCGAATGGATCCGATGGGAGTGATGTTCAGTGATGTTCACTGCCATTCAGTCACACATTGCAGTCAATAGTGCTGTTGTTGTGGCGCTTATCATGTGATTGCTGTCCACATTGGGATCAAGTGTTGCGTTCAACTCAACCATTAATCCGATTAATAATGATTTGTAAACACAAATAGTTGTAAACAATTCAATTCACTCATACATTGCCAATACATTGACTGCCATTTCACTCATTATATCCAACAAAATCCGCTTTCGTTTCATCCAATAATTACGTCAATGAATGCATCCATTTATAGATGAAACCCATTTGAATGCATTGAGGGCTCAATTCGTCCCTTTTGAAGCCCCCTTTGATTACATAATTAACACATCTCTGCATAACTGATGTGAAGGTAAAATTGCTAATAAGCTTACATCAGATATATTAAAATTCATTGTTTTAATGATTAACGTTATATTAAAATACAAATACTAAATAAATTGTTAAAAATAGTTTATCACTTTATTTGAAAAGAATTTAATTGAAAATTTGCATTACTTTCATATCAAATGCCAAATCGGTTTCAAAAATGGATTAAAATAAAATGATAATTAGTTATATACATATATTGACAGTATTTGCTATATATATTTGTCCACAATTCAACCAAAGTGGTCAATACAATGTGTTCCACTGTATTAATAGTAATCATTTCATAACACAGTAAATGCTTACATTCATACAAAGACTGCGGAAAAAACATATTTAGCAAAACAGTAGTTATGATAAGCTGATCGAAAGCCCATAAATTACTACTATAGTTACTAATACCATCACTTACTAATGGTATTTATAATAATGACTATAATTATTACCAATATTTCTAAGCTCTCATTGAGTATTCAATATAAAGCCCTCGGGATTAGTTAGAAATTATGATACAAAGCGTGTCAGGCAGTAGTCATCCAATTGCTGCCGTCTTCGGGCATTAGATGTCCGGTGACGAGGAGTACAATGTCGACGATCCACCAAATGCCTACCCCTCCCAATGTTAACAGTTTGCCCACAGCTGTGCCCGTGTGTCCCAAACAGAACCGATCCATTCCTAGAAACCCCAGTAATAGTGAATACAGTAATGTTGTCACAAAATAATGACCCGAATATCTGTTAAATTAAATAAACCATTCATAAGAGACGTTTGAGATAATGGACAACAACTCACTTAACACAAGGAAAGCCGTCTTTCCAGAAGCTTTTATCGCCCAAACATTGAATGCCGTCCAAAACAGTACAGTTTCGTTTAGTAAACTGCATGTCTTCGTACTTCTGACCCCCAAACTAAAACGTTAAGACACTCTTTGTTAGCGTTGTTTCCACAGTAAATGGTAAGTCAAGTGATGGTAATCATACTTTACTACATCCGTATCCCATATCACGTCTGGCCGTTTCGTTTCCCTTGTGATCGTACGGCTCTTCGCACTCCAAGAATTCAATCGGTCTTTGCGTACAATACATACAAATCATTAGAAATAACATTCAAAACAAAAGTATTTCAATACAAACAGATAATTGCATGGAATATATGGCGAATGCGAGCCGTAATCGGTATTCGGACACAACATATGTGCAGTACATGTCTGTGAAGTGTCGTTACTTTCGGACGATTCACACAAAACTAAATTGTATGATGAAATCAATACCATTACCACCGCTACTAAACTCATTGTAATGGGAGTTTAGCTCTTGGAATGGCATTTATTCAACAATTGCGACAATACGTGACAATCACTGTAAGCTTTCATACAATTTTCATACATTAATGTCTTTGAATGTAGTTTTGATATGTAATGAAAGCTGGCGTTTACTCTACGAAAGTGTTGTCCAAAGCGTTTAACTCATGCTTTGAATACAATTGAGTGACGATTGAAGCAGTGATTGGCGGAAGACATGAGTCCGACGTTAATGTCAGTTACGTATGGATTGTCGCCAATGAATGGCCAGAACTGACATTAAAACACACCATTCATTGGGTCAACACATGTGATGCTATCGCCGATAGGATTAGGTTAGGTTAGGAGCGCTATAACACAACCTCACGATCGCGTATAACATACGACCGACACATGCCTTCAACTGATGCCAAAACACTACTGAATTGAACACATTTTCAAACCACACAAACAAAACATTTCATTTGAATCATTAAAACTCCGCAAACATTGATAACAATGTATTGCGAATGCAGTGCTCTCTGCGGGCCATTACTTGTCCATTCATTCTCATTATGAGAGTACAGTCCCTCATAAAAGCACAATACCTGTAAATGTTATCACATTTATTATGTAATGCTGTATAAGATTTAGTGCTATATATGGAGGGATTGTATTGAAATAATTGAAGACCAACTAAAAAGTAAGTAATGATTACTGTGTTTACGTGTTGTAATATTACCTGTAATAAAATAGCTGTAAAATAGACAACACTGTTGAGACAACATTTAATGTAAACTACTTTTACAGTATTTTTATGATAACTAAAATTGCTTTTAATGTCATTAAGTTATGGTTACTAACGATTATCATTACATTTGTAGTCAACTTATTTATAGCAATAATATATTAATTTAATTATATCTTTTCAAACTATTATTGATTTGCGATTAAAGTTGCATAAAGTGATCGTAAAGTGAAGTCAACGTTCAGTTTGTTTGTTGAGATAATCACCAAAAATGATGGACAGAACTGAAAGTTTTGCCGATTGTTTGCAAACAATTAAACGCCAAAACAAAGCGATTCGTGAAATCATTTCAAACGATAAACAATTGAAAGCCGAGAGAAAGACGTCAAAAGTTAATTTGAATCCAAACCACGAATTCAATAGAAATGCTAAAGATTTGGTCAAATCGATCACTGATATGAAGAAGTATTTATTAGATAACAGAAAAGATTATATCAATATTTAGTATGTTTTTAGTATACATATGTTTCAAATACTATGAGCTAATGATCTTTGTATTAATTCAGCTCTCCTTTGCTATCATTGGCGTCAATGATGACCGACAGAGAACGGGATGAGATCGACGAAGACGTGGAACAGTTCATCAAAATATGTAACGACACGGCCATCAAGTGTCTTAAAAATGATGGTAAAGTGTTTGTCTAATTGTAATGATTGACTCCATTAATGATATATTGTATTGTTTTCTAGCAAAGAGAGGAGCGAAGAGTCAATTAACTGATCACCAAAACAATGTGATTGATTTGATTGAGAAATATTTGAAAAATGTTTGCAATATTCATAGCAAACAGAAAGCCATTAGAATTAAGAGAGCGGTCGAAAAGCAACGACTTTTACGGTTAGGGCATATCATTGCAAATAAAAACACTCAGAATATTGGCGACAAAGACTTGCATTCAAATGAAGCGAATCTCACGACTGATAATAATAAAGACAAACGAAATGGTGAAACGAAATTAAGTGAAGAGTCAGTCGTCTATGACGTGAACTATAATAGAGATAATGAGAACAAGAATGAGGTGTCGATTGAGTCTAACGGGAATGCAATACCGAATGAGGAGACGTACCAACAGTTAGAGCTTAACAAACATGAGATGCAAATGTTTGAAGAAGAGAATCAACACTTATATGAAGACATGAATAGTTTGAGCGATGAAGTGAAGGACATTGAACTAAAAGTGGTCGAAATCGCGAGACTTCAAGAAATATTCACCGATAATGTACTGAAACAGGAAATCGATTTGAATAAACTCAACGATTTGACCGTTTCTTCCACCGAAAACATCAGAGGAGGGAATCAACAGTTGAGAGAAGCCATGAAGAAAAATGCGGGCTTTAGGGTATGGATTCTCTTCTTCATCACTACTCTCGCATTCACTGTACTCTTCCTCGACTGGTATAACGATTAACTCAAACATTGTTATCATATATTAATTTTTAAATACTGTTTATTAAATAAAAATTTTGAATAATTTAATTAAATGACAATAAATTAATGGAAGACTCGAGCGCTATATAAGCGCAGAGCGGGTCAAAGGATAGGGAATAAACGGGACTATTATTGGTGCCGACGTAATACATTTGAATGCATTTCTTGGGATACCTTTTGTCCCAAAGTCTTGTCAGACCATATCTGGCGGTTCCGGACATAACAGTGAATGAATGATCCGATGAAATACAGTATACGACTGAGTCGTGCGGATCTTCCATATTGATCACACTTTAATGTCAATTAAAATGCTATCAATCTATGAAAATATTAGTTTAATGAATGGATGGACACTACCTTTGGTGTGTAGACCTGGTGTCCCACAACCGGACAAAGCTATCGTAACCACAACTAAACACCTCATTATTTGATTCCCAAAAGCTGTGCAAAACTCCGGCCCCTCTTTTGTGGTCGACTCCAAATTGGTCCAAAAGTTGACCACTTATTCAAGTATTCAATGGTTTAAGTATTAGATTAAATACATAACAAGTAAATAATTAACAAACCTTTGGATATCAAATAATAGTAAGGGTTGGAGAGGACCACAACCCGCAGAACCCGATATAAAGTTACCGCTAAACTCATTGATAGCTAAACTCAAAACCCTATCGTTAACAGCGATTGTTTTCTCAAGTCTTAAGGCATAATTTGATTCCCATTTGTCGCAAACAAGAGACCAGATCTTAATGTGTTTGTCTTTAGAACCGGATATAATTGTTTTGTTTTTAGAAAAGTCCACACAATTTATATCATTTAAATGTAACTGATTTTGATATAAGACTCGTTTATCACAACATTTGTCCCAAACAGCTATCGTTCCCTTTCGACCACAAGAGACCACAAACTCTTCTCTCACAACAAAACGACAAATATCTTCATTGGTTTTCAACACCTTTTGCACCAAATGCTTAGAAATGGATCCGTTTTTGACATTTCTCTTGTATTTAATGATTTGTGAACCCTTTGTGAACCACAAGAGATCGTTTTGTAAGCAAATCCATGGCATATATCTGTGAAACACATTAAAACCATTCAATACTTGTGTCAAAATGAGTCCATCAGAACCTCAGACCTGCATTTGTGGCCAATAATAATCTTCTCATTGTAGACACCATTCCTCCACTTCGACGATATCCGGCACTTCTCTATGGGTGAGAGGAGTCGCGAAGATCTGCATTGTATTTGAGGTGATGTCTGATTAGTGGCCAAAACATTGAGACTTTGATTGAGCCAAACGTAGGGATCGTTTGTCACGAAATGAAACAACTTTTGTGAACAACGACTCAAACACAACAAACTTCTTGTATCGCAATAACCGACGATTACGTACAGAATATCAGTCGGAAGTGTCTCTAATGTCAACCACTGACCACTCTTTGTGGCCCTCTTCCTCCTCTTCTTCACCGAATCGTTCATTTGATTGCAATTCATATTTAACTCATAATTAAAGCAAACCTTATATGACATAAACACAGCTTTCGTTTGAATCAAAACTTTTGTAAACAAAACCATTACATCATTGAAACACTCGATAGAGATGTTTACGGTCTCTAATCACTGATTCATAGCATTAAATATGACTTAAAATCGATTCAAATCTGATCTAAAGTTTGACTCATAAACACTGAATGATTGGCATTGGGTTTGAATGACAACTGCTTTTCAATGACTCAACTTTTGCCTCATTTGTGTGCAAAATGTGTGACAAATGAGTGAATATAGAAATGCAATGAGAAATGCATTGAAATCTCGGTTCAAATCTCTATCGCATCGCAAGTATTGTTTGAATGTTTGGCGCATTTGTTTGAGTCGTTTGTGTGAATCGTTTCAATCCTTTTTACCGTTAAATCATTTTTAGTTTCAAACCTTTGATTCACTCATTAATTAACGTTTTCTCATATATTTGACACAATTTGACCACAATTTCTGTTTTCAATACCTATTATTCAACTGAATCTCAATTTAACGGTAAGTATTGAATTGAATTGAATTGAATGTTGAAATGAATTGAACTGTAAATACCTTTTAAATGGTGTCATATTTAAGGCCGAAGAATGTCTGCATTCGAACAGGAGAACAGTGGGTTGGATCAGCTCACAGACAATCGACACAACGCTCTCAAAATGCAAACCACAGGTCAGACCGAGTCTTAACTAATCGTTAAATAACTTGTAAATTGTGTTGACATTAGAAATGAAAGCGAAGTCACGCCAAGTGTTGACAACACCGGCGGCTAAAGGATTGCTGTCAACGAAGACACCGTTTGGAAAGTCTTCGCGAAAGGCTTTCGGAAACGTTAGTAATGTTTTGCGATCGGAAACAAAGCCGTCGTCGAGTATAAGCGGCAAAATGCAGGCCAAAGACCAAACGGTTATGAAAGCCGACCAACAGTTGAAGAACGCGTCCCAATTGGATGTGAAGAACGGGTTGACTGGTGTGGACACCAACTCTTCAACTGATGCCAAGTATTGTTCGGAAATAGAAGGCATGTATCCATTGGAAGAGGAATTAATGTCAGACACCAATGATTCCATCACAAGAGGTCTCTTCGATATCGACGACAAAATCGTGTTTGGAATGCAATTCGATTCAGATTTGCCCCAAAGTTTGGCCCCAAAGACACGAACCTTTGATTTTAATCATTTCATTTAAATGTCTCTAAAATGTATTAACATTTCCTTAATTTAGTTTTTATTCATTTGTAAAAGTAAATCAAAATTGAGTTAATTTATTAACACTTAATAACATATCAATAAAGTTTTTAACAAATTTGTCTAATTTTAATATTATTGAGCTTTCATTTCACGAGACATTCCCCTCCCATACGTCTTGTACTTGTTTTGTAGCCAAACGTCTCTTTTCTATAAATGAAGATTATATTTCATTATAAGAGAATAGGAGTGGGAGGACAGGGGGTCGGCGACCATCTGTTCTCACATTATACTGCATTACAATTGTTTACTAAAACAAACAAACCCTTAGCGTCGGCCAACTTCTTCCTTTCGGCGGCCCTCTGTTCGGGTGTAATCCTATCCCTCAAACCCAGCGATTGAGTCACTAATCTTCGCGCTAATGATGCGCTCGTTTGAGGCCTTTGTTTGAATGGTTGCAAAAACTCTGTTCAATAAGTATTAAGACAGACGTTGAGAGTAATGTTTGTCATCTAAAATGATTTGTAAAATACCGGAACTTTTACGAGCTTTCACTTTAGAGTCTCGGATGGCCTGCGAAAGTGGCCGTAACTTAATGTTTGGATAAACGTATTTAAGGGCTTCTTTGGCTGAGTTTGAATTGGAAAAGACGACCAAAGCGTGTGTGTCGTCAACCCATTTGATATCGAAATCACGAGAACTTAAGTATAATATAAGAAATTAATATTTAAAATAAGAAATTGTGTGACAATTACTTAAACACTGAGATTGAGGTCATTATGTCCTGAGTTTTGAGTTCAGTCGAGAAGTCGTACACTTCGAGAACGTGTGCGAACTCCGAGCCATCGATTTCCGGTTCATTGTATTGGAAGTTCATGTAATCTATTCGACACTTTTCTAACTTTAATTTTTCACTACCGATCAGACCATTAACATTATCCGCAAACTCTTGTTGAACACACTCTCCATTGTCATCAAACAGTGAATCCCACGACTCTTCAACGCTCACATCGTTTGTGGCCTTAAGTGGAGTCAAGTCTTCGCTCACTTCTTCTGAACAATTTTTAGTATCAAATGAATTGTTTTCAATGCAATCAACGGGCGATGAATTGCTTGTATTTGTATCACAACAATGAGTGTCACAATTGTCGCGCTTCTCATGACTAGAATCAGTGATATCCAGTCGTGTCAGACCGTCCACTGTTTGGCACATATCTTGGGCTATGTCTTGAGAACAGGTCTGGGTTTCGGAACAATTCGTGTCATTCTTTGCTTTTGGCGGAACATATAATTTCATGTCTGGTCTCCGATTCCTTCCGTCATTATCTTTGTTAAAACGCTTCCCTTTTTTATGATTAGTTTTGTGTTTCACCTCAGACTTCACTTGTGGCACATCTTTGACGATATTGTCATCATTTGAATCCATTTCCTTGCAATCAATGGCAGACTTGTAGTAAAGAAGTGGTCGTCGATTGCCTTCAGTTCCGATCGAAACGGTTCCAAAAGTGTGTCCGAAATCTCTTGCAATCAACTCATGAAACAAATACCGATATTTAGGCAGAAGTGGAGGAAATACGAGTACACTATACGGACAGACAGACCATTAAATTACAAATTAAGAGTTTTTGGTGACAAAACCTGTGAAGACTATCGCGTTGTCTGAAGGAATCGATTTCATGGACCAGTCTTTCGGTAAACGAGATCTCATTTGCAGATAAATATCTACAATCAGTGGTTCGGGAATCCAGTCTTCGGCGATAATTAGGTTTGTTTTGTTATAAGTTTTCGTAATAATCAAAATTATTATATAAACTATTAATTATACAAAATATAAATGTATTTAAATTTATAATAAAATAATCAAAAATAATATTCAATTACAAAAAATTGTGAATTTTTCTCAATTTATTGAAACAACAAATGCTTAACCATTCATATAAAGCGTTACACATTTTATCGGTTATATAAGTGCCCACTTTGTGTGAGTTTGTGCTTTTCATTCAACCATCAGTTGATTGACATGTTATCGAAGTAATGAATGATTGACGACATAAGTGAATGACCCCAACATAATTCAATTGCAATGATTGCAAGACAAACACATTACAAGTAAATCAATGATTATAGTTATCACACAAACAGGCATTCATTTGATTGAATACCTGTGCGAGCATTGGTTGGCCGACCAGTGATCAGATGAGTCGGTTGTCAACAAATTGAAACACAAATAATAAATATTGTTTAATTGCATTCATATTAGAATAAATTGCCATTAATTACGATTACATATACAATGAAATTCATTGAAAATTACATTCATCTCTAATGAAAGGGAAAATATGTGAACAAAGCTTTCTTTACAAACAGTAAAAAATAGGGAAACGATTAATGGATTAATAATATATTTATGGCTTTCGGTTATTAGTGACTGAATTGGAGTTAGTGTTGTCGGCATTCGGGTGATCGGCCGTTGGGTGACTGGCCATCGGCTCATAGATTACAATCTCAATCACTCGAAGTCCTCTCTCTATGGGATCCGTTACGTAAAGATTTCTCGGTTTCCAAATCGTATCGTTTTGTTCGTCAATAAAAGCCGAAACCTTTTTCAAACACTTTAATTGCAATTCAATTAAATGAGAAATCATTGAAACAGAATTCAAATATGATATCAAATACTTTGTCATAATATGTATCGAAACAAATGTAAGTCAAGTAAGCGGTAATACACGCCAAACAACTCTCACAACAGGTCCGGCCACTCATGGTCTCGGCGTCCGAGTATATGGTGTTCAATGTGTCGATCAGGTGTTCAAACGATTGTCTGTCAATCTGTAGGACAAATACAATCAAAATAAGTGATGGATTGGCAGAATTAGTGGCAAACAATACATATTCTTCGAGTTCTTGTGGGAATTTCATCTGAAACTTAATGTCTGTGCCTTCGCTGTAATCTCTTTGGATGAATACTTTCTTAACGTTCGGCGAATTGGCTTTCATTTGATCCGAATTCAGACATTTCTAAGCATCCAATCAAACAATACGTTAATTCAAATCACATGACAATTAAGACAAACATATTTACCATTTCTTTGATATTGTTTTTTGACATTTTCTCTCTATTTGTATCTCAAAAATGGCACAAAAAATCTTCGCATACTTTATATTAACCTTTTTCAAACACTTTAATTGCAATTCAATTAAATGAGAAATCATTGAAACAGAATTCAAATATGATATCAAATACTTTGTCATAATATGTATCGAAACAAATGTAAGTCAAGTAAGCGGTAATGCAGGCCAAACAACTCTCACAACAGGTCCGGCCACTCATGGTCTCGGCGTCCGAGTATATGGTGTTCAATGTGTCGATCAGGTGTTCAAACGATTGTCTGTCAATCTGTACGACAATTATAATCAAAATAAGTGATGGATTGGCAAAACTGGTGGCAAACAATACATATTCTTCGAGTTCTTGTGGGAATTTCATCTGAAACTTAATGTCTGTGCCTTCGCTGTAATCTCTTTGAATGAATACTTTCTTAACGTTCGGCGAATTGGCTTTCATTTGATCCGAATTCAGACATTTCTAAGCATCCAATCAAACCATACGTTAATTCAAATCACATGACAATTAAGACAAACATATTTACCATTTCTTTGATATTGTTTTTTGACATTTTCTCTCTATTTGTATCTCAAAAATGGCACAAAAAATCTTCGCATACTTTATATTATACGTTAATTCAAATCACATGACAATTAAGACAAACATATTTACCATTTCTTTGATATTGTTTTTTGACATTTTCTCTCTATTTGTATCTCAAAAATGGCACAAAAAATCTTCGCATACTTTATATCAATCTTATAATGAATGACAACTTAAATAACAATTAATTTTAATTCACTTTACAATGAATTAAATATTAATGTAATTATAATTTAAAATCAAAATTCATTTCAAATTTCATTACAAATCAGTGAAGATGTCTCTCAACGAGTCTCTTATGAGTCACTCGTATATAACGTACAAAATAGTCACTCAAACCACTCGACCCCTCCATTAGTAACACATGTTTTGAATGACTCTTTTTGGCCATTATTTACAAACAAATGTGAAAAACATTTGGTTTGAAAATTAATGTCAATTTTCACTTCAATTGATTCATAAGTGACACTCAATGTGACCGCCGATGGACTCAAAACAGTTGGAAAACTCTAATCCGAAGGTTTATCTCAAGAGTAAGGATAGAGAGACCACTCGAGCCGACGAAGACGACCGACTTGTCGATGAGATTGACGCCCGCGAAGTGTTTGATCTGATCCGTGGTATCCGCGATCCCGAACACCCCTTCACTCTCGAGGAGCTGAATGTGGTTTCCGAAGAGCACTGCGAAGTGGATGTGAAGGACAACGTGTGTCGCGTGTGGTTTACGCCGACTATAGATCACTGTTCAATGGCGACACTCATTGGACTCTCAATCCAAGTCAAACTGATCCGTTCACTACCGGAACAGTTCAAAATCGATGTCTTCATCGCACCCGGAAGTCACGCCACCGAAGAGGCGGTCAATAAACAATTGGCAGACAAGGAGAGAGTGGCCGCAGCCCTCGAGAACCAGCATTTGCTTGAAGTGGTCAACCAGTGTTTACTCGAATCCTTCTGAACGCATGTTTTCTTTGAGTTAATTTTGATTATAAATTGAATCAATGAATGGATACATAAAATGTAATGAAATATATTATTGTTAATAATTGGTTGAAATACTTTATTGTTAAACATAAAAATATTAAAAATGCGATTTCAATACACTATACTATAAATTGTATTCAAATGTCCACTATATCTGCCATTCAATCACATCATTAACTCGACAGCTATTATTGGTTTGGATAATGCATTGAATAATAGAGACAGAGGACAAGGATTAACAGTTGTTTTGTGATATATAGCGGTAAATGATGTTAATCTTGACTTCACTTTCCCGGTTGTCCGATAAGAATCCATTTACATCGCGCTCTCACAGCGCTCTTCCGTACGATTCGTTTTCTATCGTTCAATGTTTTCCTTAAATTCCTGACGACTTCGTCTCTCAAGTGATTCAGAATTGAATCCTCAAAATTGTGGGCAATTTCTGCCAAACAGTTGAGTGCAGAGCGTCTCACCTCAAGATACGGACTATTGATCGATAAATTGACACAATTATTAACAGTGCTCTTCAAACTGGGATCTAATATGCGCTCATTTTTGTCAATCAATATCTGATAGATAGCGTCGAGCGCTGCTCTTTGATTATCACGACAACAGTCGGAAGTGATTGAGTGATCACTGATGGCGTCTAAAAGCATCGGTAATAATCTTTTGAGTTCATTACAAAACACAGCCTTTGGTATCAAATTCAATTGAGTCAATAAAGCGCTCAAAAATATCTGCTTTCTGTCCGAGTCTTCGGTCTTATATTTCAAGTATCCGCTCAAAAGTGTGTCAAAAGTCTCAAAATAAAAGCTCTGGTTATAAAGGATGCGAACGTTTGCGTTGTTTTCACTGGTGAGACAACTCTCATCTTTGCTCTGAATGACGGCAAACGCTTTCGAGATTTCATTTCGGATTAAACTGTTGTTGTGTTCAATCAATTTCATGAGTAAAGCAATGAAATCCTTGCGCACAATATGTCCTCCAATTACCAAACCTTTTGTGCTCCAAATCAATGCATTGATTATCAATAACTGATTTTCTTCGGACAGTTCGCTGTCATCGAGTCTTTCTTCGGTTTGTTTTAAGAATTGTTTGAGTTTTTCATTTAAAGCGTCAATTTTGCCGTCAAATCGATTAACGAGAGCTCCGATTGATTTTGTGGCCAAAATACAAATCTTTAGATTATTGTACTTATTATTTGTGGCAAATATTACGAGTTTGTCGAACAGTTCTGTCAATTGGTCGGCATTTATCTGGTATTTGAGGTTAGATATGAGTTCATTAGTCAATCCGAAAACAATGAGGGCTTGAGTGGCGTTAAGCGAATCCAAGAACTTGAGGCCCGTTTCATATGTGCAGAAACAAGTGGGCGGAAGCACTGGTAAGAGTTCGTCCACTTTTCCCATAACAGAGAATTGTAGTAAACTTTCGGACAAATGTTGACTGTATTTGATATTTAGTTTTGAAACACCCCTTCCAAGCACTCCAAACAAACTGTCCATTAGTTTCATGTTTACAACTGTTCCCGACTTATTGTCCGTACAAATTGATACGTGAATGCAGTGTTGAATCAATCGATCAAAACATTCATTGAATAAGAATGACTGCAATTCTTCTTCAATTTCGACTTTTGTTTGCTTTTCAATACATTTGGAAAGGCTTTGCGTTAAATGCATGGAATACTGCTCTTGATTGTCATCAACGTCTGTGTGAATGATACATGTATGCAGAATGTATAATACATCCATGTCATCATTAATAAAATTATAGCAAAAATAATGATCACTTACAATAAGAATTGGCTTTAATTTCTTCGACTAAATGAGCGGTTATTGACTTAAAACAATACACTTCACTCGACGCGACTTCCATTGCATTTAAAGTGCAAATAATGCGCTTTTGATTCACTTCTGTTGTGTAGTCTGAATCTAAAAACAATATTTCTGTTATTTTACTCAAGTATTAAATTAAAGTTAATAATAATTACCAAATTTATCGATCAATGATTGAATTAATTCTTGAATTAATTTTGGATTCAATTTAGTGATGGATTCAATCAATAAATATGTTTTTGACCTGAAATTCAAAATTATTATCAAACAATTTCATTAAGTTTATAGTGATGTAAATTTCACTCACAATAATTGTTGTCCATTTAAACAATTCTCAAGCAATGAATGCAACACTTTTGTAATGATTTCCCACTTATTGTCATTCATTTGCTTCAATTGAATCAATTGTTGAAGACATGAGACAACACTTTCCCTAATATTATCAGTCTCTGTGTCGGCCACTGATAGAGATGTCATAAGTGTGAACAAAGACTCGAAGTTAATTAAATTGATCTGTTTTTGAGATATATTTCGCGAATGGCTTAAGATTCTAGAAATTGATTCAATAATATCAACACGAGTTGACTCTTTTTGACAGAAAGTGAATTGTTTGAGTAAAATAGGCATCAATTGTGTAATCATTTGATTGAATGCATAAGCATTTGATGAAATTGTTGCCAACATTATACTAACTCCGGAGTCAACTAAATCCAGTTCTGGTTTATTAAATGCATTGGAAATATCGGTCCAAATTTGTTTTGTAAACGAATCAAACATCAGTTCGTTTTCAATCATTGCATCGCTTATTGAAATCAAAGCCTTTAAGGCGTGCTCTGAGATCTCAGTCTCCAATAGTTTAGGCTTAAGAACATCGACTCTAATGGCTGTCCAGAGTTGAGGAATAAATTGGTTGATTCTTTCGTAACCATAATTACGAGAAACGCCTTCAATCACTTTATATGAATCTATTTTGGCTGTTATCAGCTCTGACTCTAATTTTTCCAAAACCAATGGAAATAAAAACGGAGCAAATTGTGGACACGCTGTGAAACACCGGTGAAGTTCACCGGACAGGTCTTCCTTTGTTATGCCGTATTCATCGTCAGGAGTCTATCAATACAAGTAATGGTTTATTATTTACTTATATTGCTGTATATATTGTAAGTCTATTTCAGTAAATATTTTCTTACAGGAGTGAAGAGAATTGGAAAATAGCATGAAATCACTTCAAAAACATCCTCAGTGTATGGATCTATTGAAAGAACACCGTGTAATCAAATTGTTGTACACTTTTCCAATCAATACCTAAATCTAATGATTCAATAACTGAATGCATGAGTCGAAAGACCACGAGAAGACATCGGGGGTCGCGTTCGCCCTCAACCAACTGCAGTAATCCGTATAGAAATTCGGGTCGATTTGCCTTCAATTCTGTGTTTCGCAAAACAATTCATTTATCTTAAGTCATAAAATTGTTGAGAAAAAATCATTCAAACCTTCAGAATATTTCTGAAACATTTTAGTCAATAACTGGAAGACTAGGAATCGGTCGGAAACCGGGTATTGTTGGACAGATGTCTCTTTGACTAAACCACTGAATACAGTTTGANNNTAAAAACAAAACAATTATATCCGGTTCTAAAGACAAACACATTAAGATCTGGTCTCTTGTTTGCGACAAATGGGAATCAAATTATGCCTTAAGACTTGAGAAAACAATCGCTGTTAACGATAGGGTTTTGAGTTTAGCTATCAATGAGTTTAGCGGTAACTTCATATCGGGTTCTGCGGGTTGTGGTCCTTTCCAACCCTTACTATTATTTGATATCCAAAGGTTTGTCAATTATTTACTTGTTATATATTTAATCTAATACTTAAACCATTGAATACTTGAATAAGTGGTCAACTTTTGGACCAATTTGGAGTCGACCACAAAAGAGGGGCCGGAGTTTTGCACAGCTTCTGGGAATCAAATAATGAGGTGTTTAGTTGTGGTTACGATAGCTTTGTCCGGTTGTGGGACACCAGGTCTACCCACCAAAGGTAGTGTCCATCCATTCATGAAACTAATAGATTCATAGATTGATTGCATTTAAATTGACATTAAAGTGTGCTCAATATGGAAGATCCGCACGACTCAGTCGTCTACTGTATTTCATCGGATCATTCATTCACTGTTATGTCCGGAACCGCCAGATATGGTCTGACAAGACTTTGGGACAAAAGGTATCCCAAGAAATGCATTCAAATGTATTACGTCGGCACCAATAATAGTCCCGTATATTCCCTATCCTTTGACCCGCTCTGCGCTTATATAGCGCTCGAGTCTTCCATTAATTTATTGTCATTTAATTAAATTATTTAAAAAAATTTATTTAATAAAACAGTATTTAAAAGTTAATATATGGTAACAATGTTTGAGTTAATCGTTATACCAGTCGAGGAATAGTACAGTGAATGCGAGAGTAGTGATGAAGAAGAGAATCCATACCCTAAAGCCCGCATTTTTCTTCATGGCTTCTCTCAACTGTTGATTCCCTCCTCTGATGTTTTCAGTGGAAGAAACGGTCAAATCGTTGAGTTTATTCAAATCGATTTCCTGTTTCAGTACATTATCGGTGAATATTTCTTGAAGTCTCGCGATTTCGACCACTTTTAGTTCAATGTCCTTCACTTCATCGC
>CAJPIZ010000975.1:0-11667 GCA_905368565.1 Medioppia subpectinata | reverse complement strand
TAAACAGAATGTCTTTGAAATAAATATTTTATATCACGATATTATATGTGAAAACATTTGACGTCAGGCCAAGGGATAGACATAATTCTCACACATCTCTGTCTCTCTCTCTCTCTCTCTCTCTCTCTCAATCACTCACTTAGAAGTTATTTTATCAATAAAAAAAAGTTTCAGAAATTTTATTACATTTTTGCGTTCAATTATCTATAAATTAAAGTCTAAAAACTCTACTTTGAATGCATTAGGAATTTAGTGGCCATCCGTCACCACTCCGGACACACCATAACATACCTGTCCTTATATCAGCAAAACCCTAACCCCAACGCACAGACATATCAGCGCACAAATTGTCACAACAGATAAGAGTCTAAGAGATGTTGAGTGAAATATAGCCCACAAATGAGACAAAAAATACTTCAATTACTGGTAGGCATACGAAGAGATCTTATATACCAATAGTTTTTAGTCAATTCGCACCCAAATAACACTGAGATTACTGTGTGTTAGTGCATAGATAGTTAGGGGCAGTGGGGGAGGTGTGTGGGGGACAGGGCTGTGACGGGGGCTGATAGTCGAGTCTAAAAAATGCAGTTCATTTGAATTACAATACCTGCCTGTCTTTCTCGCTCCTATTGTTAACCATATACTGTACGCATATGTTTGGGTCAGTTAACAGTTTTCCACCCGGAAAGTCACTACTGGCCATAAAAAAGCTAACTTAACGCTGTTTTAGCCATAGGTTTATACTGAATATTAGTGTCTATTTTGGCGGACAATTCACTGGCTGTATATTTCTTGTAATCAAATGCCTTCATCTAAATGTAGTGATGAAAGTGTGTGTTGAGTGCTCTCTCTCTCTCTCTCTCTCTCTCTCTCTCTCTCCCTCTCTCTAGTTTTAAACAACTATTGATTACATATCAATAATTTATGTAAGAATTGATTTCTTTGTGTACGGATTGACTAGATTTTTGATATCTAAGGCCATTCAGTTGTGTTGTTTGGCATTCAGTTATCTCTAATACCGATTTCTTCCTACAATTATCTCAACATTTATAAATTTCTATTCACATTATGTGATCTCTCTCTCTCTCTCTCTCTCTCTCTCTCTCTCTGAGCTGATGGCCAATCGGTTTGACATACAGTATATCAACGCACCGGTAGAGCCATCGACGGCCCAACCTATGCCTATGTTTTGTTTGTCCGGTTGAAGCACTCAACTAAAAAACACCGCAATTATACAATTAAGTTGCGATTTTATGCATTCAATTAAGACAACTAGTGATATATAACACCATTAACAATGTTACCAAACTTTATCAGATCTCTCTCTCTCTCTCTCTCTCTCTCTCTCTCTCTCTCTCCTCTTGTCATTCAGTTTCTTTTGATGCAATTTTTATTACTCTCTCATCTCTTAGAAAAAAGAAACCGATTTTTGTGTTTAAAACACTATATAATTAGTGGAGAAAAGAAATAGTTTTTTTAAATGTTCTTAAGAGAGTTAATGGATGTATAAAAACAGAGCACAAGAATCGGAAACAATTTATGCACTTAAATATGAAATCACAGCAAAAACCAAACAAAACTCAAAACAAATTTCAAACCTCGTATGCAATACAAGCAGAAAATGCTAACAAATAATACACTTATTTGTTTCGAGAGGTTTTTTGTTTTCTAGAATTATTATTTTTTGTGAATCACAACAAAAAATATCGTAAAAAGTATTTCAAAGAAAAATTTCAGTTAAAAATGTGATCGACTTTTGAAAGATGAGAACCGATCGATAAGATTGGGAAAACATAAACCGATGAAATACATGCAAAATAGCAGTTAATCTCTATTTATTCTCATTAGCATATATATTGTTGACGCGTTGAGTTGCCTACCGATGCCTATCAATTACAGCACCGGAATCTCGGGCACTGGTAGTGGTCTTATAGTGTACTTTTGCGATACACTATAACTTATAGTCTATAACATTATATCAATGGACTTAGAGTGGGGTTAAAACACACATAACTATCTCTTCCCAACCCATACGTTGAAATTTTTTTAGTTAAGGGTTTGAACCGACGAAAGACAAGAAGAGTTTTTTGTGTTATGTTTTTTATTATTATTTACAATCAGTGGGAGTGTTTGAAGAGTTGCCCACATTATGTATACCCTGGGTATAAGTTTTGTTTGTTTTAGACCAACAATAACTGCCAAACAGTATATATATTTTTGTAAGCATAGGGAGAGGGCTGACGCCCAACTCGTTACTAAATTTGATAATTACTGGCCTCTCTCTCTCTCTCTCTCTCTCTCTCTCTCTCTCTCATCCCATTCTCCCAGAGATCAATAGGGGAGAGAGAGAGAGAGAGAGAGAGAATATGAAAGAGAAAGGGAGAGATAGATAGCGATCAGACAGATATGTTTGAACGAAGCGATAGATATAACGCTTTTCTTTTGCTAACTTCGGGCACAGAATTGCTTTTTATAAGTAATTTATTTAAAGCCTTAAACAAACAGATGCCTCCAAAACATACCTTCACCGCTAACTTATTGATTATAGTCCTGTTGTGCGCCTCCAATACCCTCCCGATATATCTATAACCCTCGGTATGAATAGCAAAAACCAAAAGCTCACTCACACTGCACTCACACCTACCTTTCCTATCCTCTCTGACACCATACCTGGTATTTATGATAGTATTTCTGTTTAAAAATGCTTAACATTTGTGTTTTATGTATTTTATTATATTTTTTCCTCTCTTTTTTCTATCGCTTTTTCTTGTACTCTGTTTTTATGCAAGTATTTACTGTTACCCAGAATTTTAAATTACATTATATTCTGTGGCCTTTTTTCATACCTGAGCGCACATACCATACCATACCATACCATACCATACCATACCATACCATACCATACCTTTCCCTCCTATTAGGCACTCGTATAGACAACCCATTCAATTACAATTACAAAACCAGAGAGTGAGTGAATTGAGAGCACTTGTAGTCAAAGAACTTCTTCCAGTGTTATGTGCATTGAATACTCAATTCATGGCATGTTTTAGCCTTAAAAACATATGATGTACTAATTTTTTGGGCCCTTTCGTTGGGCTAAAACTGTCGGTCCCTTTCATATCAATTCTCTCTCCAACTCCCTCTCTCTCTCTCTCTCTCTCTCTCTCTCTCTCGTCAGACAATACACAACCAATTGTTGTGTTCTTTACGTATACTTTATATCTGTTGTTTTGATAGACATTTGATGACATCCGGATGCCTTTCTCGGCTCATGATTACTCTCGCGTTAGACAACATATTACTCTCTCTCTCTCTCTCTCTCTCTCTCATTTTCAGAAGCGATACAATATTGAGAGATTGGGAATATAAGGCTAAATATTTTGCAAAAAAGTGGCGGCAAAAAGGGGTTTCCTGTTTTGTTGGGCACTAGTCTATAGCACAGGTAACACAACACTTGGAGAGACAACACATTTGGTATAGGAGTTGATCATTGATTCTCTACCACCTCCTGATCACCGGAATGTGCTGTTTGGAGATGCGATGGCACCGGCATTGGGAGGCCTAACACCACATACACAACACATATACTACTCGTGTCTATGAAATAGAGTACTTCAGATAAATTTTAAAGTGGTCTCCAGTCGTAAAATCTCTCTCTCTCTCTCTCTCTCTCTCTCTCTCTCTCTCTCTTCACTCAATAAGTGCTATAGAAATAGACCGAGAAATTGAATGGAGAGAGCAATTCTCTCTCTCTCTCTCTCTCTCTCTCTCTCTCCACTCAATAAGTGCTATAGAAATAGACCGAGAAATTGAATGGAGAGAGCAATGAGTAAGTGAGAGAGAAGTGGCAATATTTTTAGTTAACTTTTTTTGTCTCACCTTTTTGTATAGCCAAGGGTTCTGACATAAAAGTTTACTGGTCTGATTTGGTCCAAGTGTATTTCAAATTTAAAATCTGTTTAGGCTAATGTGTGACATTGGTCAATTTTTGTATATGAATAATTATTTCTAATTATTATTTTATTTAAATTAAGATATTGTTTGATATAAGTTATATACTGTATTATGACGATCACCGTTGGTCACCCTAGCTGTACAGATACCACCATTATAGTTCCTAGGTTATTTTTGGTGGCCAAACATCATTAGGGACTCACTATTGCCAACTGACATAACACTACATGGGGTGCAACCAATTTTTTAGGCCCACAAAACAACACCACAAAACTATATTTCTGTTTCACTTTCTTTTCACTCCTAAACGTCTCTTTGAATGTATATTTCATTTAATAATGAATCCAAAGAAACAATATATTATAGTCTTATAGTTGTTTTTCCGCACAAAACTATAAACAAATTATTTGCTGATAAATTGCTTTCAAGATCAAGAGTACTGTGAGATTAGCATTAAGTATTTGGTAAATATATTTTTGGCCCTCCCGTCCCCCTCCCCCCTCCCTGGCCAACATGTAATGGTTATCCCATTTGTACCCTATTTTCCCATTTGTATTATTTTGTTAAATAGTTTTTCTCTATTTTCTTGATTACATAAAAAATATAATTATTTTTAATGTGTTTTAAGGATTGGCACCGATTTATACCCTGTATATGTTGGNTAAAAAATATAATTATTTTTAATGTGTTTTAAGGATTGGCACCGATTTATACCCTGTATATGTTGGATATGTTATACAATATATCTTACCATAAGTTTTTATGTTTATTATGAATTTATAACTTATAGATATTTTTTTTCTCAATATACAATATCTCAATGTATTTTCTGCAATTAACTTTTTATGGTTTCCACTGACTTTCTGTTTGGTTATTATTATTATTATTATTATATCTTAATTTTGAAAATAATATTTTTTTCTCACACTTTCTCTCAAACCGTAAAAAATTGAAATAAATTCAAACAGAGAAATGGTTTCTCGAAATGTAATTTCAATATTTCATTTGGGAAATAGATTTTCGGTATAATGTTTGTTATATTCAATCATTTATCACATTATATTTTGTACTAAAGCGGTGTTCAAACTAATAGTTTATAAGTAAATGTATTTTGCTGTGATTTTCAATGAAAAGTTACATTTTTATGGAAAATTTATGGCAAAGTTTTTTCCTTTACTCTCTCTAATTGAAAAATTCTTTGATTAGAAGTGAAATATTATCTACGGATAGGACTGAAAAAAATACTACACTATTTTCAATGTTATTCGCGAGTAATTTATGTTATTATTATGAAGTTTTTTGTGTTGTTTGGCATTCAGTTATCTCTAATACCGATTTCTTCCTACAATTATCTCAACATTTATAAATTTCTATTCACATTATGTGATCTCTCTCTCTCTCTCTCTCTCTCCAAATGTATTCAAAGCGATGCCATTAATCACTAGAAAACTATCATCTCTTTAGTGAATGTTCACAACACTATTCATAACATAAAACTGTTTGTCAGTCAGTCGTCTCCCAATACAAAAGCCGTTCAGTTAATGCAAAAAATAGTGTAAAATACACCAAAAATACATGTATTTTATTATATGAATAGAGAGGGTATGCGAGAGACCAACAGGTGATGCAAAAACCGAGCCGTATATTGGCTTCAATGAAGCGAACAAAATAATACATATTTCTCCCCCCAATCAGTCTCTCGTTAAACATGAGAGAGAGAAAGAGAGAGAAAGAGAGAGAAAGAGAGAGAGAGAGAGAGAGAGAGAGAGAGAGAGAGAGAAGTCATGCGAGAAATGACTTTAAAGATTTTAAAGCGAGAAAAATATGATGAATTGTATCGCAAAATGAAAGCGATTTTTCTTTTCATTTATTTCGTTTAGTTTTTCTGTTCATAACTTTTTTGTGAGTTATTTATTGAATGGCAACACAAGACACACAAACAAAACTTATATTATTAAAAAATCTGTTCAACAGATAACTAACTGTTAAAATATTGGTCATATGTGTAGTACATGGCGTAGGGCTGGTACTGAGGGACTGGGGCTGTGCCGGTTCATTGGGCCCCGGCATCAATCTCTCACGCGATTCACGTTAACACCGCTGACCCGTGTATTAAATGGCAATTGTTTGATATGTTTTTATGCTTTATATCCATAAATATATACACATATCGTATATATCTTTCCGACACATCTCTAATCATAACATAATGTATTAGCTTTCAAAATATCTGTTTAACTAAAATATATTCAATGATAAATTGCGCCCATGTTTTCGCGATATTATTATTATTTAACGCAATTTTTCCGGTAATAAATTGGCGTATAATTTGATGCTATATTTATCCAATAAAAAAGTGATTTTATTACATGAATACATGGGTATTATCAATAATAATACCCATACCGTAACATACGGTTAGTGTATATACTTCTGTATAATTATCGTTTATTTGGGGCACAAATTGGATATTATTTTATTATTGAATACATCTCTTTGTGTGTCGCTATAAATCTTGAGCTAATTTTTAGGCGATTTTATGCTTTGAGACCTAAAATATATTTATAGTAAGTTTTTTGCACACATTTTTGTGGTGAAATTTTTATACCCGACTTCTTCTTCGTCTCTATCGGATATATCGGTCTGTTATGTCTATTACGTATAATAATTTTGGGCCTATTTTTCGCACCTATGCTTATCATGAATATAGACAGAGTGCCAATCAGTGGTGCCATCAGTTTAACACCTTAAAGGCACTCGTTGTCCACGAAGGAGAGAGAGAGAGAGAGAGAGCATATAATTGGCCCGAAAAGTGGCATAACTGGCATTCAATATATCAATTTCTTGTGCACTGATCACTGATTTTTCACATAATATTACGCTTTCACTAACGAGTCGATAAAGATTAGGGTATTTTTACGCCAAAAATACACCAATTTTGCCAATACATACCTGACCCCCACTCTCTCTCTCTCTCTCTCTCTCTCTCTTCAACAGACCCACCGGTAGAGTACCGTTTCGTTTGGGTTTTCCGCAGTAAGCGTTATATATAGCTCTGGTGAGAGAGAGAGAGAGAGAGAAAGAGAGAGCATATAATTGGCCCGAAAAGTGGCATAACTGGCATTCAATATATCAATTTCTTGTGCACTGATCACTGATTTTTTCACATAATATTACGCTTTCACTAACGAGTCGATAAAGATTAGGGTATTTTTACGCCAAAAAATACACCAATTTTGCCAATACATACCTGACCCCCACTTTCGCTCTCTCTCTCTCTCTCTCTCTCTCTCTCTCTCTCGACGTAACGTTTATTGTATGTTATGTTTGGCATAAAATTATTGTTGAATAGAAGTCAACAGCAAAAAACTTTCTCAGACGTAGAGCATGTCTAACGCCTCATACCATAGGAATTATATTATAAGTTATATGAGTTTAGTATATGATTTTAACAGAGAGGCCGGATCTCTCTCTCTCTCTCTCTCTCTCTCTTATAGTGAAGCAAAGACGCAATTTTAAAAGTGAACCAAAATATTAACACAAAACACAACTGAAAATATAGATAGAAATGAAAGCTTAACCCAAAGAAACCAAACGTGTAATTGAAGGCAACAAAAATCCATCGATTATTATATAAATTGCTGTCAATTGTTGATAAAATTACACAAACACTTGATGTTAATACACTTATCAATAGATATTATTATGATATTAACTCAGCAATCAATTTAGACAAGTATTTTGTAGTGACTTTATTGTGAAGTAAATGTTTTTAGTAATCAAAAGGTTATCAAAAAATTAAGTTTGAATTTCAATTTTTGTCAAAATATTTATGTCTAAGAAGGAAATACAGTGAACATCACCTAGCTGATCCAGTCGTGGTTGATATGATCATGTCCAGTATTGTATGGAGATTCATAAAAAATTGTCAAAACGGGCGAATGGCCATAAGCACCGAAGTTATGGCCATATTTCTGACTATTTGCATAGGGCTGAATGCATTAAAAATTGGCTTTTCTACAAAAATCCATCGATTATTATATAAATTGCTGTCAATTGTTGATAAAATTACACAAACACTTGATGTTAATACACTTATCAATAGATATTATTATGATATTAACTCAGCAATCAATTTAGACAAGTTTTTTGTAGTGACTTTATTGTGAAGTAAATGTTTTTAGTAATCAAAAGGTTATCAAAAAATTAAGTTTGAATTTCAATTTTTGTCAAAATATTTATGTCTTTAAGTTAAAGACTTTGACTAAATATTTACAAAAATAATATGATTTTTTCAAATTAAATAAATCATTTGATATCTAATCCGCGAAATTAGTATTAATGATGGCATTTATAAATACATTTACGTGTAATTAATTATAAACTATATCTGATTTGAATTAAATGGTAAATACTGTGAAAACCCTTTTAATTGCAATTAAACACACGTACAGATTATTACAACATTTGCTGCTTAAATATAGTGTAATGTAGTTTTCAATGATGGTAAATGTGATTTACAAATCCAATGCCACAAATTAAACCAATACTCAATATAAATATAGCTTTCCTTTGAAAACAAAACGAAAATAAAATTATAAAATTTGCATTTAATTATCAAATACATTATCATTATTGCTGTCTCATCGCAATCATGATAAATGTGATGGTTCATTTAATTTCCATGGTTGTACAGTGGGGGTGGGGTGTTGAGGGGGTTGACAACCATGTAATAATATAGCTTATATTTTGCAACAAATAAATTCTTTTAATAAAATATATTTATTTATAATATTTATAGATAAATGTGTTATTTATAAAAACGAGTTAAATGTGTGTGTCGTGTGATTTGTAACGAAATATATATTTTGTTTATTAATCAAATGATAATTTTTTTATAACAAAGTTTGATCTGAAGTACAAAACTACATACAAACGTACGGATATATCATCTCAGATCATCACCAGCTCTACCCCATTGCTAGACATGAATTAACATGTTAAGTCTGTAACAATACTGATAGTGAGTTTATAAGTTATTCAATGGAAAAGTACCTAAAATAATATCAGTACTGTATGTCCGCACCCTTGCTATTAAAAACAAACTAGTATAATTTTCCAATAACATTTTATCATCATTAATTAAACACTAATTAAATACCATAGAGTACTCTATCCGTAGACCCTTTCCCTCCCATCCCATTCCCGGGGCTAACCGTACAGTCTTTGGCAAAGACCTTGCGATACACTAACTCTACTAAAAGATATTAGATATCAAACTAAACGCTGGATTTTTTAATATGTAATTAATTATAAACACATACAACACGTATCACAACACAGATAGCCTTCAGATGTAATTAATGAGACAATTATTTTAATGAATGAGTGAATGATTTTTGAAAAACTGATGATTGAAAGCCAGTTATTAATAATAACTTATTATTCAATAGGATTTCAATACGAAAACAATTTTTGTGGAAACTTTTTTATTGTATGTTATGTTTGATTAAAAAAAAGCGGAGACGAGAGGGAAAAGTCAATTCCCAGCCGTAAATACCATAACTCATAACTGGTTAAAAACGATGTGTCACACAAATTATGAGCGCCTATTGTCTGGTGCGGTGGCAGTGGTAGTGGTGAACAGGTAGTAATGGTGACCCTATTGTGATACATACAAGTCATTCGTCTCGTATAATTCACTGGCGATGACAGGCCTCTACCCTCTCTGTCCGGCGCATAGCCGCCACCGCCACTACAGTCAGTAGTTTGCCATATATTAGACGATGGTATTAATACCCGGTTCTCGGCGCTAACATACTTGCGCTGTGGTGTACGCGACACTACTGTTCCCTCCGCCCGACCCCCCGAACAGAAGGGTTTAGGGTTTAGGCATAAATATGAGCCCAAATAGGATTACTTTGTATGACAACAAGTGGTCGACAATAAGTATGAGATATGAGTCGTCGGTATTCTTGGACCACAAATATGAAACTGAGTCTCTCTCTCTCTCTCTCTCTCACTGGTAGTCATGTGTGCAGTGAATTAAATTCAAGTTTTATTTAAATTTTTCATTTAATCGGTACTTTCCAAAGAAATTCCTTGTTTGATTAAAAAAAAGCGGAGACGAGAGGGAAAAGTCAATTCCCAGCCGTAAATACCATAACTCATAACTGGTTAAAAACGATGTGTCACACAAATTATGAGCGCCTATTGTCTGGTGCGGTGGCACTGGTAGTGGTGGACAGGTAGTAGTGGTGACCCTATTGTGATACATACAAGTCATTCGTCTCGTATAATTCACTGGCGATGACAGGTCTCTACCCTTCTCTGTCCGGCGCATCGCCGCCACCGCCACTACAGTCAGTAGTTTGCCATATATTAGCCGATGGTATTAATGCCCGGTTCTCGGCGCTAACCCACTTGCGCTGTGGTGTACGCGACACTACTGTTCCCTCCGCCCGACCCCCCGAACAGAAGGGTTTAGGCATAAATATGAGCCCAAATAGGATTACTTTGTATGACAACAAGTGGTCGACAATAAGTATGAGATATGAGTCGTCGGTATTCTTGGGCCACAAATAGGAAACTGAGTCTCTCTCTCTCTCTCTCTCTCTCTCACTGGGAAACAGATATAAGACATAACACACGCACAGACAGGAAATGGTTAGTGAGTGAGAATTGATTGGTAATCAATGGCTTGTGAGCACCGATTGGAGTGTTTGTATGGATGGCTGAACAGAGAGATTGTCGGTAAGCGACACGACTCTCAAGCCATGTCTGATATTTCACTGATTAGGCTATTATTCAAACAATCAATCAGTGATTCTTGTATTGTATTGTATGTGGAAATTAAATGAAGTGTTTTTCTTGTGTCAAAATCACATTTCCAGCGATAGTGTAGTTATTATTATCGGCAAAGAATTTGCAATGAAATACTTGTTTTTAATGTTAGATTAAGTGAGTATTTTTTGTAATCCATGTGTGTATTATATGACAGATTAATTGATTATAGTTAATCAATAGGTTTTATTTGATTGTATGAATTATTTTGTTTTTATCAATCCGTTTGTTAACAAATATTTGTCCCTTTGATATAACAAAGAGATTTATTTCACTTTCGATTAGGCTATTTGTAGTGTGTGTTTGCATTCAATAGGAAATAACGTGCGATTATGTAATGATTGTAATATACAATTGCATACAATTTCCAAACCATTTAGTTTGCAATTTAAGCAAATAGTCTTTTGATTGACTAGACTTACCATTTATGAAATATTTATTGCATACAAGTGTCTGAAACACATGTAAGAGACGAGAGAGTTAGAGGAGAGAGAGACTTAAGACCGGAGGAATTTCTTTGGAAAGTACCGATTAAATGAAAAATTTAAATAAAACTTGAATTTAATTCACTGCACACATGACTACCAGTGCTTAACTGCCGTACCCTTTGGTTCATTATTTAAAAGACCACTTCAATCGCCTGACAATATATATATTCTCGGAAAACACAAAATCCTAATAATAATTACCAAAACATACAGTAATAACAAAAAATGACAGCAATTTTACATATTTTCGCTACTTATTTGCATAAAGCAAACAAAATAAATAAACTTTTCAAAAATATATTCTCGTTAATATTTGTTGGCATTTTTATTTTTCCAGCAACTCTCTCTCTCTCTCTCTCTCTCTCTCTCTCTCTCTCTC
>CAJPIZ010000974.1:0-19370 GCA_905368565.1 Medioppia subpectinata | reverse complement strand
AGAGAGAGAGAGAGAGAGAGAGAGAGAGAGAGAGCAAAATAAATCCAATCCGGAAAACAGAATATTCTTTATAGTCTATAGTGTATAGTATAGCAGATATTATTTTGCAATATTTTATTTTGTAAAAGAGATGATGGTTGAAGTTGTTTAGACCCATAATATACTACCATATACTGTATTTATACCTTATTTTAACGTTGACTTTACTAGTGTTTATGTGGAATATTTCTGGGATAGTTTCAATCAAATATACTTGAAAAGGCGTTATTACATGTATTATGATAATAATCATGGGATTTTTCTTGGAAATTTATAAATGTAACTTTTTTGACATAATATACGCTAAACTATTTGAAACAAAAAATGATTGAAACTTTTTTACGTCATAAAAGTAAAGTATTAGAGATTATAGTGGAATATAAGTCTATTTACCTGAAGTTATTTATTATAAATATTTTATTTTATGAGTTTTTATGTGATTATTTATATTACTCTAATTTTACATATGTTTAAAATTATTTTAATAATTTGAATATAATATTTTAATCAACATTTCATTTATTTTATCATGTAGAGTCTACATTGTAGACAGTGAAATAGTTTACTAATAACATTATATTATTGTACAATAATTTATACGGCTACTAACCATGCTTGACTTATAAAATAGATAACCTTTCACGCGAGCAACAATGTAATAGTATTATTATTTTACAATTGTAGAAAATCTCGGTAAAAATCAATTTTATCCTTATTGAATTCTGTAAAAAAGTGAATGGTAGGTGAAATATCTGCACATTTATACAATAATATATACCCAGTAGTAACCCATGTGGGAGGGAGGGGTTGATTTAGTGCCGACTCACATACGCGGATACTTTATTGTACTGCACCACTAGTGCTGAATAAAATATGGTAAGAAATAAAATCTAATAATACATATATGTAAGAATTGCATTGAATATAGGAGAGCACATACAATGCAGTGTACAGTATATGTTAGTACACAATAGTATTGTGTATTAGAATTGCATTTAGTTTTATTGCCGCACGAATTTCCAGTAGAGAATAATTGTATTGCCATTGCATTTACGTGAGAGAGAGAGAGAGAGAGAGAGAGAGAAGTAAAGTAGTCTAGTTTGTTAAATATGGCCACTACTGTACTCGTATCTTACCCTAAGTGATTGATATATACTTTTGGGACATATTTCTGAGTATGTGCGCGTAGGCCAAGTCCTGGCCATTGAGGTATGAATTGCAATAAAACAATACATAATATTATATATAATACACACAATTATTATTAAGTTAGTATTATTAGTGTTATTAGTGTTGTAAAGAATATTCCCTTATATCTAATTTATATAATGTATAAGAATGTTGTTTTATTCTATGGTATAAAATAGCAATATTTTAATCGTAAAATTTATGCGTAAATTTTTATATATGGTTAAATATTTTAATTGTATTTAGTTTAAAAATTAACGTAACTACATATTGAAAAATATTTAATTATATTTATAAAAATGTAATTTTTTAAATTGAAACAAATTTTTTTTATATTTAAATGTTATAAATTCAATGATGTTTAGATATCAAAATAATTAATTAGACAAACAAATATAAGCAACTATACAACTTGGTAAATATATATTTACAGCCTTTAAACTCCACTATCATTAGCATGATACTTTAACACTGGTTATAAAGATTATTACAAATAACAATTAAATAATTGATCATTTTAAATTATTATAATTATTTTTATAATGTAAACTGTAAATTATTTATAAAATAGCTATATTTATTACTATAACAAAATTGTATAAAAACATTGGATTGTAACCAAACCCGAGTAAATTTACCTATTAAATATTGTATAATTAAAATATTGAATAATAATTTTCCATAGTTTTGACTGTTTAACTAGAGAATTTGGTTTTAAAGTTTATAGCAGTTATGAATGGTTACATGTTTTAAATATTATATTACAAACAAATAGTAATTTACAAAATTTATAAATAAATAAATATTTTATCAATTTTATAAAACATTAGTTCAGTATATTTTAACAATAAAACAACCTACAGTATTATCAAATAATTAATATTAACATTTACCGGTACATTAAAACTGTAAATGTATTGTAAATTATCAATATTAATTACTACATATTGTTGATCCTAAAATAAAAGGAATAAAAAACCGCCAAATATGGTAATTTAAATTTACCAACTTTATTTATAAAAAAAATTAAATAAATGAGAAAAGTGTGTAAACGGCAAATATTATATGGATATCATTTAAGTATTACAAGAAATAATTTTTATTAAAAAATTATAGTTTACAAATAACGTCAATAAGTACAAATTAAAATTTACATGTTAATATATTTTATATTAAATAATTAATAAAAATTTTGTTGTGCATAGAATATATTAATTTGATTTACCATTGAATCTCTAACCATAACAGGATTACTAAAACTGCAACACCTGTTCTCTCTGGTGGACCAAAACCGTACTTTAGAGCTCCGGGCAGTGAAACGGTTTGCCAACAGTACCGAAGCCAACGAATATCTGCGAGACATTGAGTTTAATTCGACGAATGACCGCAAATACGTGATACTCGAGTGCGACGCTCACACCGCCAAACAGATCATCATAACTCATGTCAGGGATATTTATATGGGCAAGCGTAATTTTCATTTCTTGCTCACCAGCTTGGTGATGGACGATTATTTAAATGAAAAAGTGAGCGAGTTCGGCGCCGTTAATATTACAGGGTTTCGCATATTAAAGCCCTCTACACATGAGTTTAGGCAATTTTTTAATCATTGGCGTAAAAGTGATTCGACCGGTGTTAATGGCGATGGTAGTGGTGGAAAAGCAATTGTATCGGTAGGTCATAATTATTAATGATCTTAATGTGTGATATTAGATTGGTCATTTAATCAAGTTTAACGATTGATTGTTTATGTTTGTTTTATATTTGTTTAAACTGTTTAATTTAGTTTATTATACAAATAAGCACATGTCCGTTGTAGGATAACAACTCAAACAATGTTCAGATATAAACTGTCATGATAAATAAATTGTCGTTTTATTTACACAGATAAATATTTAACAACTAAAATATTGGATTGCAATTAGAATTAGTTATTGAACACTATTTAAATTTTTAAAATTTTAAAAATATTAACAAAACGAAATTATACCATGTAATAGATATATCATATTAATTAATAAATATAAAAATATAGGCTGACGCTGCCATGATGTACGATGGTGCCAAGGTACTTTTGGATACTTACCAACGTCTATTGGCCCGTCATGGTGATGCATTCAGATCGGCATCTCGTCGTGGTGAAATTTACAGTTCAGGTTCAAAAGGCATAGACTGCCGATCAGAGCCAATTGCACAATGGGAGCATGGTGATAAAATTAAGAAATTTATGCGCAAGGTAGTATAGTTATTTTAGTAAATTCTATATGTAAAGTGTGAAATTATATAAATTAATTATGTTTTATTATTATTATAGACTAACATTAATGGCCTGACCGGAGTACTATCGTTTGATGATCATGGTTATCGGCAAAATTTTTCAGTCGACGTGGTAGAAATGACAATTAATAGCGAGATGGCCAAGGTGATTAGATAAGAAATTTTTAATTTAATATAATTAATTAGTAAAAATAATGTTGTATAATTACCATGTTATCGAAGCCAGCCCATTTATTTAGCCAAATTTTGTAATTGTCTAATTATTGTATTATTTAATTAATAAATTGCAGCTATTAATGTGAGTATAAGAATTATACACGCATTCCATAAATAATTATATGATAATTACACAAATTAAAACATTTAAAATATCATAAACTTCCTATCAACAATTATATTTATAAAAATTATCAGTGACAAATAGTTAATATAATGCAATATTTAAAATCAAAATTTATATAATTAGAAAAGCATAATCTAATTTTAATAGATGGAACAATTTTATGTAGTTTAAAATTTATTAATGATTATTTTGTTTACCAATATGAAGTACAAATAAAATTGATATCTAATATAAAGGATTCATTACTTATAAGTTACAGTTTTATTATAAATTATGAGCATTTATTAAATTGGTAAACCTTATCTTATATTTTAAATGCAAGCAAACTTTATATATTTTAAGCATTATAAATATAAATATTACGCAAATAAAATTATCTTATTGTAAATTATAAATAGTGAAATATAACAAATTTATAATTACAAACAATATATAATGTATGTTTTGTTATTACCAATAAATAGATCGCTCAGTGGACACAAGAAAAGGGTCTGACTATAGTTCCCGCTAAATATCACCGAGTTTTACAGGAAAGGACCAAGTTTGATAATAAGACTTATATCGTGACATCTATATTGGTACATATAAAATCTCTCTCTCTCTCTCCCATTATAATAATGATAATTAATAGGAGGAGCCATATCTGATGTATAAGGCAAAAGAGAAAGGTGTAGTGAATGAGGGGAATAATCGGTTTGAGGGCTACAGCAAAGATCTGGCTGATCTCATATCAAATAACCTGCAAATCAATTACGAACTCCGATTAGTTAAGGACAGTAAGTACGGGGCACTCGATGCCAATTCTCATCAAGGCTGGAATGGTATGGTTGGCGAGTTAATCAGACACGTGAGTGTACTTTATTTAGAATACATCGAAATATCTAATTTTCATAAAACATTATTTATTAGTTTTAATCATTTTTATTAAATATAAGTTAATTGTTTGTATAGTAATATATTTTTGTAGTAATATCTTTTCTTGTAGTTATAGTTGTACTTATTTTATTTACTTTAAATTAAAAGTTACATTAGTTATCTA
Source organism: Medioppia subpectinata (assembly GCA_905368565.1). Lineage (NCBI taxonomy): Eukaryota > Metazoa > Arthropoda > Arachnida > Sarcoptiformes > Oppiidae > Medioppia > Medioppia subpectinata. The sequence goes on along the minus strand of CAJPIZ010000974.1, from coordinate 14,484 downwards.
AATGAAATAATTATAAAAATTGATGAATTAATGTCATAAAAAATACTCTCAATAATATAGTATACTTATTTGCGAACTGTAAACAGACAATTTAAAAAAATATTACAGTTTTAAATGGCACAAAGCATATTAAGCTAATTTTTTAACATTTTAAATGAGAATCACTAATCTGCCACGATGTGCCACGATCGTGGCAAAGTGCCACGGTTGGTATTTTCCACTAATTTGCAAATATTAAAATTTTTAAATTATCACATTTAATTGATTTTGTAATAATGCAATTATATTTGTATTAAAAAAATTTTAATCTAAATTTTTAATTTAATAAAAATTTTAAAATATTTTTATTTTACAAATTTTATTACAAATATAATTGCATTATTACAAAATCAATTAAATGTGATAATTTAAAAATTTTAATATTTGCAAATTAGTGGAAAATGCCAACCGTGGCATTTTGCCACGATCGTGGCAGATTAGTCATTCTCATTAAAATGCTACGGCAAGATGTAGAACAAGAATGTTTGAATAAATTAATAGGATTTCCAGTCATTCCCAATTGTAATTACTATATTTTACAACATAATAATTATAAAATATTTTATGTTGTTATTACAGTTTATTCATACGTCTTTATATCACCTATTTATTACATTTAATTTCTGACTTGCATAATCTTGCTAAAGTTAAAAATTATTAACAGTTAATTAATTAATTACCAAACGATAAGTTGTTATTTTGTTTAATAATTAATTATTGAATTGAAAATTTAGTAAATGAGAATCTAAATCAATAAAATAGATTTGCGCATAATAGAACTTTAATATTTTCAAATAACTTAGCTAGTCTATGTTCTAGGCCAAGTATCAAACTGAGTATGTAAAATTATGCATGATTCTATTTAAAAACAAAGTGGCAGAACGATCTTATAAACCACATTATTCATACTGAATTGTGGTTAAAAATGTCATAGTAATTAAATTAGTTTATTAAAAGCAATAGTTATTAAAATTTAACAGAAGTTGTTTGAAGTCATTAACCAAATTTAAATTAAATTAGTTGTTAACAATATTTAAAAAGCAAATTAAATATTAATTGATAGTTTATTACTATAGAAACCAATTTTATAAAAATTAATATTTTTATGTAATAATTGAAATATGCTTAAAATAATATTTAGTCTAAGGAATGATTTAGTAGGAAAACTATGATCGTACCACCGTTTACTTGAGGGGACCAATTGGATCATGGTGATACCGATTTATAATTGAGTATTATTATAAATTATATATAACCCTATTTAGGTGAGCGTTATATTAATTATAAATATAATTTACACAATTAATTTGAACATAATTAAATAAATGATTTCGTATATATAAATTTTATATTTACTACAATATTTTGTGATCTTCAAATTATCTAATGAACCATTTTTAATTCGGCACTTTATTGTGATACAGTAGCCCAGTATATTCATTGGTCAATATATATCATTATTGAAATTATCGAAGAATTATAAATTATAATTTATAATTAAAATAAAATAAAGATTGGTTTATATACATAAATTGTAAATATTGTTATAAAATTGCGCTACAGGTATCTTGACACATACACATTCATAAATATCACGTTAAAATGAGTTTAATTTCTTTTTCCATTGTTTCATTATATGAAATTTACCATAATAAATGCTGAATATATTGTCCTTTGATACAGTTTATACTATTGTAGATTGAATAAAAAATTGTTTTATATAATTACAATTTTATTTCAATTGTTGAAATCAAGTCTTTGCAATTAAAAGTTTTAAAATTTTAACAAGCTGGTTAAAACAATTGCGTTATATCGTCAAAATTTAAAATCATATATAATTATTATTGTTTATAATATAATAATTATAAAGTAGTTTATGTTGTTATTACAGTTTATTCACGACTGTTCATTTTAACCATTAATTAAATTTAATCTCTGAATTGCATAATCTTTGCTGAATTTTAAAATTATTAACAGTTTATTACTTAATTTCTAATTATTAATACTGTATTAGTTTTAAAATCAAAATTAAGTAATTGCATTAATAAATGTATTACTAAACGATAACTAGTTATTTTGTATAGTAATTAATTATTGGATTGAAAATTGAGTAAAATGGTCATAAATAACTAATCACTATGCAATTAAATTTTGCATAGGTGTATCATAGTTTATTACACTTGAGCTAATTTGTCTATGCACTGTAAGAACAGGGTGTTTTGGTACCGGACTACTAAATTCTTACCATTCATTCCCATAACTTTGCTGATCGGTCTACCCAAAACTAACTATACATAAAATTATTGAATTTTAAATGTAAATATCATTAATTATTAAACTTGTATAATATTCCAGTTACGCGGCTAAATAATCTTTTTGATAAAATAATCTCAATGTTTATATTATTTAAATTATATCTAAAAGGCCAGTTACACAAAATCATTATAATTGGATGTATTTATATGTATGTTATATAGAAATCTTCACGCAAAACTATCTCATTAAATTACCAATTACCAAAAATTACCATAATTTTTTACAAATTATTAGACTGTACACTAAAATATAAATATAAAAATAAACAATTGTTAAAGTACGATGGCGCCCCCTAATGCTAACGCTGGCCCCGCTGGCCTGGTCACCATTTAATATGGAAACGATAGACCATGGTTAGGGGTCTTTGAAAATGTCGTCCATATGTCCCTAAGATATCGGGCTCGGGAGTAGTGACCACTTTTATCCGGAAAATTTACTCTAATAAAAAATTTATTTGAGTGATATATGTGTCATATTATATATCAATGGAAAGGATTTGATGAGAGGAATATGGATCTTAAGGAATTTCGTAGTTCGGATATCAGATTAAAAAGTTATTTAGAATATTAAAAATGTATTACATTTTTTGTACGTTATTTATGCTATAAACGTTATTTGTTGATGTGTCTTTAGTTATTTGTCTTTAGTTCTATCTAAGGACCTCTTATTGCAAATAATTCATATTATGTTAAATGGAGACCAGGCCAGCGGGGCCAGCTTAGCATTAGGGGGCCGTCATCGTACTTTAGTTTATAAATTCTATGGACATTTTTGTTTATTTATAATTTTTACCAACCTAGATATTTTTTATTAACATTAAACTGTACAGTAAAATATAATACATTAAATAAATAATATTGTAAAATAGTTAGCTATTTAAATGGACCAATCAGTGAACTTCGACAATAAAATTGATAAATTATAACTAATTATACCATTTTATTTTCACTTTTATTATAAAATAATGCAATTCCAAAACGATATATTGGAGGTATATTTTACTTTCAAACTACACAATATTTTGTTACAAAATACAAACAATTAAATATATCAAATGTTTAACTAATCGTAAAAATTATAATATACCGATAAATTAATAAGAAATGGTATGTAAAATTTATATTTACTATTAAAAATAATACAATATAGAAAATAAATGTTTGCTTGTTACATAATTATAAGATCTAACTACGGTAATTAAACATATTAATGTGGCACATTTACAAGTCTAGTTATTTATCCACTTATTTTTTAAAATAGTTTTAAGTGCTTAATAAATGTTATAATAGTTTACAATGCATATAATATTAGATTCTATATAAATATAATTGTTTTGTAAATTATGTTTGTTATACACTGTTTGTATCTATTGTTTAGTTTATATATGAATCTAATATATTTAATTATAATGACTGGGAAATCACAGTTAATATCATTTTGTATTTATTTTTAAATAATTATCAGTATTTTATTGATTAATGCTAAATTAAGTTTTAAATAATAGTTTTCTTCATATTAAATTAGGCAGTAATTTGGACTTTAATTACAATTAATTACTATAATACTAGTGTTATAATAGATTAGATAAATTAGAATAATAAATTAGATTCTAGATTATTTTGTAATAAATATAATATTTTTTGTAAATTTTGTTTTGTTTTTATATAAACTTAATTTATGCCGTCGCGTCCGGGTTGCTATTACAAAAATGTGTCTGATTCAATAATTTTTATTTTTGTTGCAATTAATTATTTGCAACTAAAATGTAACTTCAGCAAACACTGTGGGGGTATATTAACAATGGATGTTAAACCATTAATTATGTATTTAACAAATTCGGATTATTATAAAAACATTATATTTTTAACCAAGAAAATCTGATATAAACAAACATGACAAATAATAAATATATAATTATTTTTAAGATAACATTTATTATTGTAATTAAATAATTTAATCAATAAAACTAAATGTTAAAACAAAATATATTGTCTCTGCTTTCCCCAATTATAAATCAATTACTATTTATTAATATAAAATACGCAAAATAAATACATATTTACAGCTTATTACTATACATACCAATAAATTTATTGTATAAACTAATTGAATTGAAACTGAATCTTAGGTTAATCTCATTTATATATATTTTTTTGTTAAAATACCAAATTAAAATATTTCATAATATATTAGATCATGATTATGTCAAACAAATTGATGACTTTTTACTACTATATAAACGACATGGTAAATTTTAAAGAAATAACTAAAAACATAATTTAGTACAATTTTGTTTAGATGGGATAAACAATAAATGGGATGAAATTATAGTTAAGAATATTGTTTTAATTTACGTTTTAATATTACATTAATTTTATTAACAAATCTAAAGTAAAATCTAAAAATTAATTAATAAATTGATGTTGGAGATTTAATCCATTAACACATAAAATAGTTTATAAAATAATGACTATATAAAATTTAATGATTTTATTTAAGTAATTATTGCTAAATAAAATATTTAAATTCATAAGTTTATATTAGTAAATTTGTATCAATTTTACAATCTAAATTAATAACATAAAACTGTGAATAAAACAAGGTTGTCTGTGTTGTAGACCACGAACTAAACCAAGTATGTAGAATTGCATAAAATATTAAGTTGACTGTAATGTATGGGAAACATGCCGGTCATATTTGCACCCAGGGCGTAATAAATACATGATATATAATTTTGAATGGTATATGTTTGGGGATTAAGTTTAACACAATTTAATCCGATTAATAACAAAACATTATTAATAAATTATGCATAATTTTATTAATTCAAAATAATAAAATGTTATATTATTGTATAGTTACATTATTAAATTAAAACAATAATTGTTAAAATATTATTAACAACTAAGTTTGTAGCCGTAACCCAATTTAAACAAAATTAGTTATTATTAATATATAATAAGTAAATTAAATACTTTCTGACAGCTTTCTGACAGGAAACTATACATGCCAACAAATTTTTCTGTATAAATTAGATATTTTAATATTAATATTTGAATTTAATAATTGAAATATTTTTAAAATAATGTTTGTTGTTTAGTCCAAGTAATGTGTAAGTGATGTATGATTGCTGCAATGTTTATGGGTTCGTCCAATTAGATCAGATGATCATCATTAAATTTTTAATATAATATACCATGGTTAATTGTAATATGCTTGATACAGTAAAAGTGAATCATAATTTTGTTTTACAATTAAAATAATACGAATATTATAGTAATTAAATTTATTTAATTAATTTATTTAATTAAAAACAATGATTGTTAAAAATTTAGCAACAAATTTTAAATATTTCCCAATTTAAACTATGTTAGTTATCAATTATATATAATAAGAATATTAAATACTTACTGACAGTTTATTACTATTAATAACAATAAAATTTTTGTATAAGTTAAATATTTTAATTTAATAATTGAAACGTGCTTAAATTAAAGTTTGTATTTTTATCCAAGTATTGATGTTTGCTGCAACGTTAATGGATTATCTAATTAGATCAGGATGATAATAATTAAATTTTTATATAATATACAATGGTTAATTGTAATATGTTTGGTACATTAAAAGTGTATAAGATAGTTTTGTTTTACAAAAAATGAGTGCTTATATTGATAATTCAATATTATGTTGTAATTGAAATGTCATGGTAATATTTGTGAAAAGATCTAGGGCAAAACATTTTTGAATAAATTAATAATTAGAAAGTTCGGTCAGTTTATTTGTAAATACTAAAATTTTTAACATAATAATTATATAATATTTGGTGATTTCATTACAGTCATCACTTTTTATGAATTTTCATTTAAATATACAATTTGTATTTGTATTTATAAATAAATTGTCATGTTCCACTTATACCAATATTGAAACACATTTTCTGGTAGGTTTCACGGCTTACGTAGCAATATATTAGGGCACTATTTAGTTTAGATTACATTACATACGCGGATAAAAAATTATTTAAACAACTATTACTAAACAACACAGCTAACGTTAAGTAATTATTTTATCTACACTATAAATCATAAGTATCTACATAGACGTTTGTTATCAGTACATGAAAACTATTTGATGAAGGTCTTCAAACTTTTCACTGTTGTATAATTTAATAATCACGAATAAAATGCAATTAAATCTTATTGTATGCATAAATCTTCTAATTTTAGATAATATTACATTTATTATCAAATTATGAAATTGTAAATATTGTGATCAGTTTTTTAATGTTAGCAAATGTATACTTTGTGGCAGAAAATTGCCGATAAGGTATAAAAGGAGTCTACCTAAATGGCCACCCCACAAATGGCCACCCTGGAAATGGCCACCCTTCCACCTTTGTTAGGCGGTCGTTAGGTCGACCCAAATACCGACAACAATCAAAAGTGGCAGGACCTATATAACGTTTTTTCCGTCAAATGTTGCAATTTTCCGGAAAATTTTTAATGTAATAATGTCATTATTAGTTGTAGAACTCAATTATATAATTTTTATAAATTTATTTTCACAAAAAACTCATTTTTTTTGTTATCGGAAAATTGTTTCATTTGACGGAAAAAACGTTATATAGGTCCTGTCACTTTTGATTGTTGTCGGTATTTGGGTAGATCTAACGACCGCCTAACAAAGGTGGAAGGGTGGCCATTTCCAGGGTGGCCATTTGTGGGGTGGCCATTTAGGTAGATTCGTATAAAAGATTATATAGTTTTTATGAACGTATTAACGAATTCACACTTTCCAATAAAATGTATTGAAATTTACATTGAATATAAAATTTGTATAATTGTTATTTACATACAGTTATTAATATAATTACCGGATTGTAAACATTAACATCACTTCAGCAATGATTACAATAAAAATTTTATTAACCTAATTGATTTTAAATTAGTTACTTATTTTTGTAAATGCAAACAGAATAATAAATTTTAAGTAATTTTATATACAATCATATACTGTACTTGCTAATGAACAAGCACAATACATAATTTAAATGATTCAACATTTCTTAGCACCCAAACACTATCACAATTACAACTTGAGATTAATAATAAAACAAATAATTATAATTAACTTGATCTTTATTATTAATAGTAACATTTATATGTTATGGATAAGATAATTAGTAAGTATGAATATTTTAAAATAATATTCGTAATTATAATAAAATTAGTGTGTACAATATAATTATAATTAATATAATTATATTTATTTAAAAAAATCGGCCTTTACACTTGAGTTACACTTTTCTTAGTCCAATTTTAATAAATACACAAAATAATTATATAAATTTAATTAATTTATCTATAATGTACAGTTTATAAAGCGAAATATTAAATATCGAAATTGATTTTAATTTGTCAAATTTATATAATGTTTAAAGTAATACTAGTATTTACAATAATTAAACATAAACATTTGTTTTTGTCAACCGCTCTGTCAAATATATTTATGTAATAATAATGTTGACTTGAAAAATAATTTATTTATAATAATTTTAATTATATAAATGAATAAAATGAGCAAAATATATAAATTTTTAAATTACCAATATTATTCTTAATACCCAAATAAAAATTACAACATTTGATTGTGTGTATAATAATCTTATATTTTAATTGAATTACAGTTTTTTTACATAAATAAAAAATGGGAAAAATTATTATCAAGTTAAAACTCAGACTAATACCTATAATGTACACATTTAATTAGAATTAAGAATTTAAATATTTATAATATTTAACATGTATTAATTATAATATATTTTATGCAACAAATTAACCCACATTTAATTTTATGGTTAATTGGGATAATAATTTTTATAAACTAAATGTTTTACACCAGGATTAGTATATTTGAAGTAGGAACTTAATTGTTAAGCTAATTAAATTGGTATTAAATGGCAAAATTGTCAATATTTTAGTTATAATTAATTTAATTAAAGTTTGTTTTGTAATAAAGTAATAATAAACAGGATGTTTAATAAATAACCAATTTATAAATACAATAATTGATAATTATATAATAATTTTAAAATATCTTATAATATTACTATCATGGTGTGGCAAATTTGATGTTTAAGTATAATTATTACTTTTATGTTTAGATATTTAAATTAAATTGTTCATAGTAAATTACAAAATAATTTAACTTTAAATATAACTCTTTAAACTATATGTGACATATTGCTGTTTCCAAACTATATATTGAACATTTTACACGCATAAATTTTTAATAGATAAATTAATAATTGCAGTTTGTAAGGAGGAAATCATAAATAAAACTTGGTTAATATTAATATTGAAAGAAAACATACCCGATAGAAAGTTTAAAAAGCATAACCAAATTGTGACAAATGTATAACAATTATAATTTTAAACTGGAATGTAACAATTGCGCAAATATCACGTAGAAAATGTTAAATTACTTATTTAATAAAAAGTTTTAATAAATATAAAACAAAATTTGATATAGAATTTAAATCCTTGTGCGACAAACTAGTCATAATTGATATTGTAATTTAAATATCTTATATAATTATAAATGGTTGATTGTAATATATTTGGTGGTAATAAAAAGTGATAATTAAAAGTGTATAATATTATTTTATTTTACAATAAACATATGCTATGGTACTATTTCTAAAAGAATCTAGAGCAAAAATATTCAAATAAGTTAATAATGTCAAGGCTACGTTTGTTTCATTAGTTAAAACTATAGTTTATTACATAATAATAATAATCAAATAGTTTCTACGTTGGTCTATTATACAAAATAAATTATTTTTGAAATTATTGGAGAACTATTAAAAATTAAAAATTGTTTATAAAATATTTACATTAATATATCAAAATGTATAAAATGTATACGTCGATATTAAGGTGATCCAATATAATGTTTATAAAATTAAACATATTTTCAAATATTGCATTTTAACTTAATTACAGTTATTAACAATTATAAAAATGAGAGTTATAAATATAATTTTTGAATTTAAAATAACATATTATTAGTTGAATTTGTATGTTTGTGATCAATTATAATTTTTAATTAAAAGATAATCAATAAATTTGTTAATCTCGTGTGATATCCAAATTTGTAATTTAATAATTATAAGTGTATATATTTTTAATACATTTTAATAGAAAATGTTTTATTGATAAATACTTATAATATGATTTCTAATTTTATTACAACTTAGAGATGGCTAAATAAACCATTATATGTTAATATAGGTTATTTTTGTTTTCTATTAAATAAAATTATTTTCTAAATCTACATCCAAACAACGTTTATAAATTTAACCAATTATTGTAAAAAAATTAAAATTAAAAGTTTAACGCTGAGATTCCACATTTCCAAATAATATTAAATAAATCTATTTATTAATGATAAATTATAACATTTGTAATTCAATTACAGTTTTACTCAAATAAACTAATTTTTATACAATACAACCATTTGTTTTTCAATTGTTAACAAATTATACGGTAGAGAATAATCGCCGATTGGACTTAAAATTGGACACATTTGTGTCAACACTACTCTACTCTTAAGTCGCTGTCAAACTCTCCAATCGGTCGCATAAACAGAGTCTGCGATAGACTTGTCATGAGTTTCGGTGAGTCAGCGATGGACTGGAAGTACAGATAGTGTCGGTCCCGGACTAACACATTATTACCCAATACTTTTATAGAATCAGTCATTACTGTATAGGTGATTTGTTATACGATAAAATGTAACATGTATGAAATTTATATTTAGGCTACACAATTTCTTTATAGCACAAAAAATTAATTGCTGTTAATACAATGTTATATAAATATTATCATAGGTTGAAGTCACCCATTTAATAAAACTATTTGTTTGAAGTACATAATTATAACAAAGATTAATAATTTATAACCGTTTATAATTTAAATAATTATAGTTAAAATATCTGACACGTCTCAATACAGTATTATCATATTTGAAAATCATGCAATAAATGTCTAATTAGAATAAATACTATGTGTAGTATAAATTTTGAATTACCTCCTAAATATAATATTTAAAAAAGTTTATAAAATTAATAAACAATTTTACATTTTAAATCGATTAAATTGCGCATAATTAATTTTGATTATTTCAAATACAATTTCCCGTCGTTTAGTATCCGTTTATTAAAATAATTTTATAAACCACATATTCATACAACAGATTATAAATTAATAACAGTTTATTTAATTTTTATTTTATTTGTGAAAAACATTATTATTTTTTAAGTAAGCATAAATCATGTAACTTACAATACAATTCATTATTTAATTTAAAACTAGTGCAGCCATTGGATGTTTAAAATTTAGTGAAATGGTAATATGTTTGCCATACATTAAAGTAAAATTTTGGACACATAATATTAACAATAATTATAAATTAATAACAGTAATTACCTACATAATAAATTATTAATAATTTACTTTTATGTCTCAAATAGGAAACCTGAAAATTATAATTGCGCATAAGGTCTAACAGCTTGTTCATTTTATTTTTTATGTTCAGGGTAATATTATTTCATATTGTTGTATTATACAATAATTAAACATAAACATCTATGCCTGTCAACGATCTTGTCAGATATATTTAAGCAATAACAATGTTTATTTGATAAATAATTTATTTATAATAATTTTAATTATATAAATAAATAAAAATGAAATTATAAAATTTTAAATTATCCGCTGTTGGATAATCCAAATAAAAGACTACAAAATTTAATTGTAAGTATAATAATCTTACATTGTAATTTAATTACAGTTTTTTACATAAATATTTTGAGAATGACTAAACCGCACCCGTCAAACCCCGTTCAAGCGGTAGATCGTAGACCCAAATGCCGACAACCTGTTAGCATATATTGGTTGTGGTTTCTGTATTTCCGTCAATTTTCACATTTTTACGGAAAATTTAATTTTTTCTAAATTTCTTTAAAATCCCTTTTGTTAATAAGTAAATGATTTAAATGTCTTAAGATTTAACTATTTTTTTAAAAACATTAAAAAACATTTTCCGTGAAAATTGACAAAAAAAACAGAAACCGCACCCAATATAGGCTTACATATGGTCGGCATTTGGGTCTACATCTACCGCATGGACAGGGTTTCAAGCGAGTGCGGTTTTCAAATAATATTAGGTACGGTTTAGACATTTTCAATATTTTGATTATATATCAACTCAAAACTTAGACCAAAACCTATAATGCACACATAGTAAGGGTTCTGTGGCAAATACAGTATATAGAAATAAATTATTAATAGGCCTGCCATTTGTAAATACAATAATTTAAATTAAATGATTATGTAATCTTAATAATTTTTTACAATGCATTCACGACTAAACAAATTGTTTTACAAACTTTTCATTTATTAAAATTAATTTTTTATTTCTATAATGTCAGAGTAATAAAATTATTTTATTCAAAGCGATAATTGTTAAAATTTAAACGAAGAGTTTGTTGTTTACCAATTTAAATTAAATTAATAATAATTAATATGTAATACGCAAATTAAATATTTATTAACAGTTTATTACTATAAATATGACATGTAGAAAACGTTCTCATGTCTGACACACAAATTACGGCCATTAAGCGTACGCGTGTTTCCGCACGAGAACCGACTTCCGGTTTTGTAACACCGATTAGCGCACAACTAATTACTATTGCTCTACCATCTGGCGAACGAAGTTCGCCCCAACGCTACACCTAAACCCGTGATCACCGAGAGTTCTATTAAATCCGTTCGAACGCCCACTTTCTACATGTTAAATACAATGAAATTTTTGTATAAACTAAATATTTTAATTTAATAATTGAAATGTGCATAAAATAATGTTTAGTCCAAGAAATGATGTACCAGGAAAACTATGATTGCAGCAAGGTTTACTGGAGAAAACCAATTGAATGGGGGTTATATTAATTTATTCTTGAAGATGATGATATAATATTATTGTATATAAACCTTGGCATCCGTTATATTGATTATAAATATAATTTAAACAATTTATTTAAATATAATTAAAAATAGATCGTGCAAATATGTTTGATAAATCAAAAATAAATTTAATAAAATACAATGTAATTAACAGTCAATAATGTAATAAATTTGCACCATTAAAAATGTATAATATAATTTTATTTTGCAATAAATGGTTACAAATATAGATATTTTAATATTATATTGAAATTAAAATGCTATGGTAATATTTGTGACAATATGTAGGACAAAAATGGTTGGCACTATACAGCACCACCCTGCACCAGCTGCACCACTGCACCACTAAATCTTGGTCAGTATCAACATAACCGGACTGCACCACCACGAGTGCACCACCATGACTCAAATAAAGAATCTTATAATACATAAAGCAGAATAATTAAAATCATTATTAATTAATGAAAGAGATATATTTTAAAGATTTAAATAAAATAACTATTAAACTGATTATATTTGTAATATTTTTAGACTTTGAATATATTAAATTATATGCATTATAATAAGCTTAATAATTAACGAGATTAAATGGAAATCATAATTATAAATTTACAAATTAAAGTTTAAGTTTCAAAATCATAATATTGATTCATCAAGTTTTATATTTTTGCTGTAAAATAATCTTTATTACAATCTATATCATTTTGATAGTTATGTCATGGTGGTGCAGTCATTAGGGGATGCACTCGTAGTGGTGCAGTCATTAGGGTGTGAACTTGTCGTAGTTATTATAATGCATATAATGTAATATATTCAAAGTTTAAAAATATTACAAATATAATCAGTTTAATAGTTATTTATTTAGATTTTTAAAATATATCTCTTTCATTAATTAATAATGATTTTAATTATTCTGCTTTATGTATTATAAGATTCTTTATTTGAGTCATGGTGGTGCAGTCCGGTTATGTTGATACTGACCAAGATTTAGTGGTGCAGTGGTGCAGCTGGTGCAGTGTGGTGCTGTATAGTGCCAACCGACAAAAATGTTTGAATAATGTTTAATAATTACCCAACTAAGTCAGTACCATTTGTAATTACTATAATTTACAAGAAATTAATTATAAAATAGTTTATGTGATCATTACAGTTTATTCATCTGTTTTAATTTAATCCATTTATTAAATTTAATTTTTGAATTGCATAATATTAGCAAGAGGTATAAATTATAAATTATCAAAATTCACCTTTTATTTTTACCGAAATAAATTGTCTCCCATCTGAATACATTATATTGGCGGTGTAATATATAATATTGTTAGATTGTACTGCTCCCAGTACGCCTAACCTTACCAAATACCTGGCCACACACCTTTACCACCCAGCTGTCAACAAAACCACCTAGCCCAATCGCCCAAAAGTATCGTACTTTGCTGGTTTAAACAAATATNAGGTAGATTTTATTGAGACACTCCAAAAGTTGTGGTACACTCGTTGGGAGCCTGTGTGCGACTGAAGCACAGCTCCCAACACATCACTGCTCTCGCATCACAGCGCGAGTTATTTTAATCCCAGCATCCCTTATGACTCCTATTAAGGCATCAAAGGGTTGTTGGGATAAAAATACTAACAGTTCGTCCATCCTGCAATGTAAATGTCCCCATTTACCGCACAGGTGACCGTTACAAAGGTTATATAAGCAATTACAATAAAGATAATTAATTGGTACATCAAATTTACCATTACAATAGATAATGCTAATTGTTAAATACTTATTCAAATCGTATCTAATATAACACACTGGTATTACTTATATAATAATAACTAATTAGATAATTAATAAATATAGCTCTATTAAAATTATTGAACAATCAATAACATTCAACTTAACATTAAATTCTCATTATAAATAAACATTTCGTATACATTCCAATAACTAATATTACAATAATTAAATGCTAAATACTTATATAATTCACACACATATTTAGTCTAATTTATATAATAAAACAATCAAAATCTAACTAATAAAAGTAATTAAGTTGTCTTCGATGTCCAAAGTCATGAGATTTCAACGATTACTGGACGACCAGTTGAGCTC
>CAJPIZ010000973.1:0-19371 GCA_905368565.1 Medioppia subpectinata | reverse complement strand
ACCGAAATGTACAGAACCGGGAGAGAGAGAGAGAGATGTAATGATAGTCATAAAAACGCAATTCAGACATTCATCACAATTGGTTTTTATTGCATTATATCATCAAATCATTTGCCAAAAGAGCATTGAATTGCATTTCACTTATCGTTCAATTAAAAGATAGGAAATAAAAACAATATTATGGGAAAAATTAACGACAAGTTTTCCAATTATTGGCTTAACTTCTCAATAACATTACAAAAAGTGTTTTTAGAAAAATTATGACTATAAAAATTAAATTAAAATATTTAACAATTTTCATAAACGATAAAAAAAATATGACATTTAGATAAAAATGCAACTTCAAAACATAAACGTAAGTTTGAATATATATTTTAAATTCTCATCAAATCATAAAATGCGCGAAAATTTGTTTATAAATGACACTAAATATCATAAACTTTGTTTAGGAAATTAGTTTAGGAAATGTGTTTTGCGTTTCTATCATAATAATAGCAATTAATTATATAAATTTCAAAATAACTATCACTTAATATAAAGAGTATACGAATTTGGATGCTGTGTATAAAGTGGTAAGAATTGGCGCTTACTTTGCAAACCATCTTTGATGAGAGTGAGAGGACTGGAGCCCAACCACGAATAGTGTGATGTGTAAGGCATAGAGAGCTGCGGCCGATGACCGGCCACTTGCATGACCTGTTGGTGTCCGGCCAATGGGTTGTAGGGACTGACAGTCATGCGATGGGACTGGCATTTAGAGTCGGGCGACGAAGAGGGCGATGAATACGATGCTATGATTGCATTGTTTTTTGATGAAGAATACTGTGAGCAGAGGAATGACGGCGATTCCGACTCCCCTTCAGATGTTGTGCCGCTTTGATTGTGTTTATTATTAGACTCACTATTGGCTCCTAATAACCGGTTTATACTGAACGACAATTTTGATGGTTTACTACAATTATTTGTATCGTTTCGATGCATATGTGATGACAATATTGGTTCCCGTTTTAGAGGCCGAGGCATGTCTTCCTCGTCGTCATTGATATCAATACTGACGTCGGAATTGATTGGCGACGAAGACTCCGATCGAGGCATTGATGCGTTTATGTAATAGTTTTTAACCATTTAATTCAAAATCCAATTTATTATTTAAATGATTAATTTTTCTACAAAACTCTGATTTAAAATCACTTCGATATCAATATCTCACAAGAATTGTGTTTTCATTGAAACAAACAGAATATGAGATCACTTTCTGGCAAAAATTGTTTAATAAAAATCAAGTTTTGAAACAATTTCGGATAAGTTTGTCAAAAATAGTTGTAAAGCAAATGCTTGTAATACCCGTTCGCATCACATCTAAGACTACAGACACACACATGTTGTAGAGTAAGAGCCGATATCATAACAATTTGACTGCTCTTTTGGACCGCCTTTTGGTTGCGTTTACTCTCACTTTAACAGCGCTTCGTATGAATCAATTGAATTGAAACCATTGGTTGGTTGCGTCCCAACACCTCCTCTATGGCCGGCACTCTTCCTCTTCAACACAATTGATTGTCACAAACAATGCATCGTTTGAATGCATTTTGATTTAGTTTCGCTCATTTAAAAGTGTATTTGACTCTATTATAAGAGGTTAAGAGTTAACAAAAATAATTATTGGACATTAAACAGGGAATTGAAAGTTTCAATGAGTTTTCAATTTTAAAATTAAACCAAAATTTATAGCGAAATCGAGAGTTCGGTTCGCTTTGTAGTAATTATAGCAATCCCTCGACTCTAATGTTAGAGTGCAGAGGATTTAACAAAATTTTATAATCTCTCCAAATATGAGGAGATATATAAATGAATGAAAATTTACAAATTGTTACCTTCGGCCAAAAATTATGAAAATAGTTTTAAATTGATTTTTTAAATTAAATACCGAATAAAAATTAATTAAAATTTCCATTTCTAATAGACAGTAAGCATTGGGACAAAAAAGATAGTGATAAAAACTATTTGAACGTAAGTATGGCTTAACTGAAGAGAGCGCATACATAAGGCCCCCGTCAGTGAGTGCTTATAACCCATGCCTTTATGGGTCGTCCGACGCGAGCCGTTCACTATAAGCGGGATTATGAGTGCAATCGCTATTGTAATGATACCAAACATACAGTACAGCCAAACACTAATAATTAGTTTAGAAATTGGATAGTTTTTAGGACAATAAGAGCCGTAAAATTGTTTCTATCAAACAATACAATAACATTTTGCCGAAATATATATTGACTTTTAAAAGGATTGATATTTTCTGTTTTCACGGAAATATGTGCTTCTATTTGAGCCGAAAGTATTGTGTGATTGAAATAATCTTTATTTTGTATTTAAAGCGAAGCAACAAAACAAACAAAAGGCACGCTTTCGGTAATCGGGATTTCGCACATCTCATCCAAACATATCATTCAATGCAATCATAAGCTATACGTATATCCCATTCAACAAACATATTGGGATTACGTGAGACAATAGCTCCCGATAACAGGGGTGTCCGCGCGCACCGATACAACTGATACATCCATACACACCATACCAGCCGTACAAACCATATAAGATCATATATAAACCAAATAGACCACCCTGATTTTTCAATAAATATCTGGCTAAAATAATCCCGACTCAAACACGTGGCCATTCAAAGCCATTGGAAAAAAGTGTTTAAATAACGAATTAAATGTGATTAAAAACTTATGGATTTAAAGACACGCTAAGAGTTCTGGAAAATCGATTGTTAGCGGTTCCCAAATCTTTGTGTCTCATCTCCGCAAACAATTGTCCACACAATCAATGAATGCCACAAATTTTAATTGATTTTTGAATTTTAATTCTTGAGTTTTGTTTCAATGCCTCGATTCTAACCGTCCATATGTTTGTCTTTTTTATTCAACAAATTTCCCTTCAGATATAATTACAATAAAAATATAAATTAATTTAAAATGTGAGAGAAAGTGATGAGAAGTCAGTTATGTTCGCACATAAACTGTTGGCATAATTTGATTTATTTGAGTCTTGAATGTAGCCATAAATCAGTGACAAACACGGCTTTACATCTGTTCAATAGATTTGATTATATACTGGATGTTGTATGACATTCACTGTGTATAGACTTTATATAAATTACATGTTATACACAGTTGTCTATGGATTACATCAAAAAAGTGATGCCTTATTAGAATTAATAGATTATATTTGTATTAAGCGATGGAGTGTTTATAAGTGTTGACCAAAAAATAAGTTGTTGTGATCACTGGTTGTATTGAATTACTTCTTGAAAAGCAACCAAAATCTCCAACAAAAACATTAATCATTGAGAAAATGTTTGTAAAAATAAAGTCATATTCAGTGAAGAGAAAAGTGAATGAAAAGTAAATGTGAAAATTGAGTTCACTGTCAAAGTCTTGCCCATAAGGAGAGCCTAAATGTTAAGATTAATTATTATTAGTTTTAGGTCTTATTGTGGTCTCATTGGACTCATTGGGGGTATTGAAGAGGTGTTCCTAATGAGGAATTTCTGGAAATCTCAATTATAATGTAGTTTACGTTAGACTTAGTGAGCCATTAACTACATGTTTAAAAGGTTTGTCCCTATTTTGAACGTTTTGTAACTTAAATAAACTGTTTTGTTATAAATATTCACTAATTGTTGTGTGAAATTCAAACCGCAATCAAATCCCTTGTGTTGGCTATTAGTTGGTTGGGGTCGGCATTGGGATGGGATTCCGGTCGAGAGGTCATCATTTAGGGAATACACACACTATAAGCCAAAAACCTCCCTTTGAAGCCTATTTATCAATCCATATGTTTTATACATATCAATGAAATGCATTTTGCCATTGATTTGATGCCAAAACATATAAATTTTAGTGGAAATAATACAATCTTTCATAATGTGATGTTTTTCTCACTATTTTGCAATTTATATGAGTCTTCTATTCAGACAGAAAAAGTTTTTTTAACATCATTTTACATCTCCGGATGTGTTTCGTTTAAATCTAATATTTTTCATATGTATTATTCACACTTCAAGAATAGACCAAATCGAGTATAACTAAAATATTCAACATTTTATTTCACTGTCTGTAAGCTATATTGCAAGTGATGTTTGATGTTCTTCCTCTTCAATGACAGCCAAACCAACACAACAGCACTGTTTAGCACTGTTTCCACCTTTCATACCATCAAACACTACCAAACCATTGATCGCTTACATAATACAGTCTTTCAACTTAAACACTGGATGTAAAATATTATTATTATTATTAGTCTCTTTTTAAATTGCAATATTCGTCTCTCTCTCTCTCTCTCTCTCATGTGTGTCTAAAAACAAGTAAATATTAATATGTTCTTAAGTTGTTAGGCAAGTGAAACTGAATCCTCTATAATGAGCTAAAATTGAGAGAGAGAGCGCGAGAGAGAGAGAGAGAGAGAGAGAGAGAGAGAGAGAGAGAGAGAGAGAGAGAGAGAGAGANNNGAGAGAGAGAGAGAGAGAGAGAGAGAGAGAGAGAGAGAGAGAGACTGTTTTCATAGGGAATCTAAAGGAAAGACAGAGAGTTGTGTTCATAATAGACACACAAATAGGAGCACAGATTATAAGTAATTTATCACTCGAAGACTGACAGCACAACTCACAACTTGTCTCCAATACTATTCATTAATGATATTATTCTTTGACTCGATATATGGCTACGGCTTTCATAACACTCGTCAGTATTCAGTATTTGGTTGTATGTATTGTATTGCGTGTCTAACAAGTGATAGCATATCAAAAACGATCGTCTTTTTAAGTGTTTAGAGATGTAGTCAACGATCACTTCTTTCAGGCAATTATAGAATAGTTTGCTTTAAATTAAAGACTTTACAGACTTTACAACTATTCTGAAGCATCAAAATTCTGTACATTTGAATAGTTAATCACAAATCACATGTCTTATCATTTGATATCTATATGTTTGACAACATTATCCGACGTGAATGTTGTGTTAGTTTGCTTTTGCCCCACAAGAACATAATCAATGCCTCTCTCTATATATAGCCGATGACAGGACCGGTAGAACAATGTCTGAACTAAACTAAATATTTAGATGTGTTTAATGTGAATGTTTTGGCAAAAAAGGCTGAAAGCAGTGATTGAAAGGATGGCTAAATTGTAGATAATTTAACATAAAATGTCAGTCAAATAGTTGAGACCAAAGCCTGCAATTTGTTTTGGTATATTTGGCGCCAAACCTCTGATAAAAGCAATTTTTAGTGCCGACCATTGAGTTTGGTTACGAATTCTCGTATTTATAGCTTACAAATAACCGATTGATTGTTTAATATAAGCGGTGATTGAGTTCATAACCGAAAGACAATAACTTAATCAAAGCGAAAACAGAGCGCAAACATAGCGCACATACCATTCGCTTCTAACCACTACTTATGTAATAAAAATTGTTTTTTCGGATATTTTATTGTTTAGTAAATAATTGGCTGAATATATAAGTGGAGTAAATGGTCTGCTATTGTGACTAAGGATGTGATTATTTGAAAGCACACCAAATAAATGCATTCATTTTTGATTGCACTTTATTATGGGATGAGAGGCGGACTCTATTATAGTTCACAAAACTGTTGGGTAATTCTTCACGGATGGGTTAACGAGAGGACACAATAGACACTCTTTGCCATCTGCTGTACACCATATATAAGGCTGTGAAGCAAAAACACCATCTCTTAGAGTGGACGCAATCCATGCATTAAAACCAATCAAATCGAGTGTCAATTCAATGCAAACGAATGGAACCCAAGTTTTTAGTGAATAAATTCTGTGATATATTCTGTGTTTATGTATTGACTATTGTATTGAATGACGGCTTTTATAAATATGGACTCCAATTGTCAACCGAAGCCGAACTACATTTCTTATTATATTTAAATGAAAGCATTTAAAATTGTTTCAATGCATGCCTGCAAACAGTCTACCAAATAGGGAGGGAGAGAGAGAGAGAGAGAGAGAGAGAGAGAGTGACTCAACAACTCTTAGCACTCGAACGCAAATTTCGGACAAAACAGTACCTTTCGATCGGAGAGAGAGAGAGAGAGGTTGTGTGAGAGCCCCCCACTGATGAACTTCCGAACAGTTTTTCAAATGGACTAATCTATTGTATAAAAGAGCAATTGCTGTTCACTATACACACTATACACTGTATATAAGTGTATATAGACTGTCAAGAATTGAGAATTCATTCAATATATTAAACACTTTTCATATAAGAGGCCTTACGAGCCAATAGAAGTTAATAGAAAGCATTGCCAGTGCAATATCATTGCAATAGTATCGCAATAGAGGCCAAAACAGGGCAATACAGGCCAATAGAACCCCCGGTGAGTTTAGTTTAAAAAGTCGTTTTAAACCATATTTTTTGATTTCATTCAAAGAGACCTTAAATGCAAACCTATTGACAGAGTTTTACATACTGTGAACACGACTTCTTAGTGTACCTCAAACTATGGCATCGAAAGGTCATAACTATGGGATTGACTGCAGTTTGGATATATATTTATTGGATTCACACTCAACACAAAGGACTGGTGGGAAAAAGCAGTGCCGAGTGTTGGGATGAGTTTACACTCAAACTCAATGAAAGCCATTAAGTAATCCAAAACTGCTATTCTTATCATTATTTCGTTCGTAATTTGATATAAGAGTTACAAAAATAGTTAGTTTACTGACTATTATATTAGTTATCAATTGAGAGATGGAGTGAATAAAAACTATTTGGGAGATAAGTCTGGGATACGGGAGTTGGAGTTGGAGTGGCAGTGGCTGTGGTTATGGTAGCGAACAGTAGTGCAGATTCTGTAGAGAACTCAGTAGTGGTGTTCACTTAATGTTCAATAGTGTTCAATGAGTGGTAAAACATGAGAACTAACGCACACTTACTTACAATTGTTTGGCTTATTATTTGACTTCAAATACAAGAAATTTAAATCACGTTAGCGTTTGACAGGAAGTGAGCGTTTGTTACAATCAATACATTATACAAAAAAAGTTAACTTTTAAATTGTATTGAATATTGAGTGCCAGTGCTATGAACTGTTAAAAAGGCGACCAAAAACTTGTGTTCTCACTATAAGTCAATACAATGAGAGCCCAAAAGTTGGTCACACAATACACTTATGTCTATTGTATTCACTTCTCTAACAACAAAACACTCTATTTTGAAACCATTTCAAAGAAATATGAAGCTCTGAGAGAGAGAGAGAGAGAGAGGCATTGATTATGTTCTTGTGGGGCAAAAGCAAACTAACACAACATTCACGTCGGATAATGTTGTCAAACATATAGATATCAAATGATAAGACATGTGATTTGTGATTAACTATTCAAATTAGAGAGAGAGAGAGAGAGAGAGAGAGAGAGAGAAAGAGAGCTCCGGGACTTCATCAATACAGCCACTGTATCCAATGTATCCAATTTCAGAGATAACTTACCTTTTCTTACCAAAAGGTGTTACAAAACCAGTGCCGCAATCACTGCCTCCCGAGTGGCGAGTTGTGACTTTACCAGTGCTACCAATACTTACCGGTGCTATCAGTGCTACACAACTACTGTGTACTACTGGTGCACCACTTTTTCAAGTCTGTAAAAGTTTTGACTTAATGGTCATTGCTTTGCATGAATTGCCATCACTTTTGTTCCAACACTCCATTCAATGACAATAGAGTAGTGAATAGAGTGTATAGTGTATGGAGTGGTTGAACAGTATGTATTGGATGGTGAGGTCGGGCCGATAGGTACCGTCCCCTGCATTGCAATTACAGAGATTGTTGGTCTCCATTGATCCGAAGCACTTCCCAGCCATGACTGCCATAAGCGTCGCAAACACTTCATGAAAATGAAAAGCCTGTAAAGAATCATCTCTTCTATTATACCATCAATTCTTCTCAATATTCATAAGCAATGAATGCATGCCTTCATTGACTGCAACCGAAACGCCTTTACTTCACAAATAATATTCATAACAATAATAATACACTAAACTTAGCAATAGTTATGAGTTATGCAAAAGTAATATTCAATAATAAATTGCGTTCCACTTCTTCCTCTCCTCCCAAACCTAATAGTCCTTTCATAACAACCAGACCTAACCATAACCTAACCATACCTCCAGTCCCACCACCACTGCCTCCATATGTCTCAACAATCTTTTCCACAAACCATTTCCAAATCAGAGTATATTTTGGATTCAATTCAAATCTTAAATTCACATATTATTTACTCTAACCCTCAGTTTCTGTCCAAAAAAACCTCAAACATATCGTTCACTTCCAAACACATTATCCAATCAATTATTCCCATTCCCCTCAAACATATATCTCTTATGATTTGTTAGAGAATTTCAAATGAAAAAAGTTTGTGAAAATAAATAAATGCTTAAAAAGCATCAAAAAAGATAAGTGATTGAGAATTCGTGAATGAATGAAACCATTCATACAATGTTTCCACTAATTCCCATATTTTTATCAGTCATTTATGCATTAAATGCAATATTTTTTGCTGAAAAGTTTTTTAAAAAAAGAGTTATAGGAATTTGATTCAAAGTTAATTTGTTTGCTTTCATTCGCACATCAATGCAATGCAAGGCATATAATTTAAACTGTTTTACAACTGTTTTTACAAAGAGATTTAAATCATTACACAAAACACAAACAATTAATTTGTGTGTAAACTATTTCAAAGGCAACTAAAAACATGTTTCTAATGAGTCTATAAAAGCCATTAAATAATAAAAGAGTGATATATTGTAATAGTAATAGTAATTATCTGTTTAACAAACTTATCAAAAACTTTTTTTTTATAGTGTTTGAAAAGCAAACAAATTAATTGATGAGGGGATCAAAAGTTCTTATAATTATGGTTATGTTGTTAACGAATGCTGTTATACTGTACAGAGACACAGGTATCTGCAAGTGTTGGCCTACTTTTTAGGCAACACCTGTACATCTAATCACACATACCTGTGCTTTAATGCCTCAATACCTCCACTACTTTATTACACAACAGTCCTATCCATACATTCAATCACTTTAACGTTATTTCAATGGTTATGGCATTCACTACATTGCGTGCATTCATGCGACTCACTGTACCGAACAATGCGCTCAATACAGTTATCATACGTACAGCACTCCATAATTATATATCACTTTCATTCATTTACATGTACTTTTAATTGCTTATTTAGTACACCGAACACTTAGTACTATTTGTATTACAAATTTTGTGTTCGTACTGAACATAAAAAG
This sequence comes from Medioppia subpectinata, assembly GCA_905368565.1. Lineage (NCBI taxonomy): Eukaryota > Metazoa > Arthropoda > Arachnida > Sarcoptiformes > Oppiidae > Medioppia > Medioppia subpectinata. Next base: position 10,041 of record CAJPIZ010000973.1, on the reverse strand, counting down.
GTACCAAAATTGCGGTCAACGGTGTGTATGAATGCGGAGTCAAAACGGAGTGATGAGTGAAAGGAAATGTTTGGGTTAAGCCATAAATGGTGTCAATGAATACATTGACTGAGTTTAAGGCAAAACCTATGGCTTATGTCTGTTTGGGGAGCGAATAGAGAGTGCATTCATGACGTGATTTATGACTAAAGAAAAACATCTCATTTAATGCCAACTGTTATTTCGATTGGCATTCAATTGACTCAACAATTAATACACTATTCATAGCGTTATAACAAATCATTCACAATATTATTATCGTTTCATTTCAATCACTCTTTCATTTGTTTCAATGGTTTTTTGTTTTTCAACAAATTTAATGTTATATTAGTTTTATTGGAAACTAATTTCATATATAATTGTTTATATAATTATTGATTATTAAATAATTGTATAAATCGGCGGACAATATGTGGAAAGTGAGGGAACTCTACGACAAGGCGTAAGGCTTTCACCCGATATTTGCACTCAATTTTTCAGACATCTATTGAAACCATATTTTCATATCATTTGATTAATTGTCGGTTTGTTTTGAATTGTATTTTTAGCACAAATATTGTGATGAATTACACGGAGGTTGAGGTGAGTGTCTTGGGATGAGTCGGTGGAGGCGATGGCTGAGTGCGAGCTGTGATGATGTGTGAGGCCATCGCCGCCGCCGACGACCACACCATTGATTGTGTAGTAATTGTATTGATTTGTATTGAATTGAAGGCCAAAGTGAGGGAAGCGACAAACGACGACTCGTGGGGTCCGACGGGTCAACAGATGAATGACATCGCTTCGCATACCTTCACATACGAACACTTCCCGGAAGTGATGGGAATGCTGTGGAAGCGTATGCTTCAGGACAACCGATCCAATTGGCGCCGAACTTACAAATCGCTTCTTCTGCTCTCATATCTGGTGAAGAATGGGTCGGAAAGAGTGGTCACATCTGCGAGAGAGCACATCTACGACCTCCGAGGAATGGAGAACTACTCATACATGGATGAAATGGGTAAAGACCAGGGCATTAATGTCAGACATCGCGTCAAAGCGCTGATTGACTTCATTCAAGACGACGACAAACTCAGGGAAGAGAGAAAGAAAGCCAAGAAAACTAAGGATAAGTTTATTGGCGTCGCGTCCGACCAAATGGGTCTACAAAACAAGTAATTACCGTTACTTTCGCTCATTTTATTCTTCCTTTTCATTTGATTTTTGATTATTCATTGCTTTTATATATTGTTCATAATTTATAAACATTTAAGTCATTTAAAATGATTATTACTTTTTTGATGAAATGTCTTAAATGAACGACAAAACTGCTGTTGACTCGCGAAACAACATTTTTTTGCATTAACTTTACACTAAAACACTCAAAAAAAACCTCAAAAACACAATAGCTCTCAAAACAGTGACCTTTGATTTCATATTGAGATAAACTAATCGTTTAAATAATTCTTATATAAATATCCTCTAAAAGGAGAGCAAATAATACAAAATAAATGCTATATATTTACCCAACAATTGTGTTTAACGTATGGTTAGGTATAACGATGGCTGGTATGACCCGCCGTCACGAAAACAGGACTTTGATGAGGAAAACTATGGCCGCAGTGAACGCAAGCCTAAGAAATTTGAGGACAATGTGAGCGAAAACAGTTTCGAAGACAAACCCGAATCGTTTGATTCCGAGTCGTTGGGAGAATCAGTCATACTCTTCGTCATACCATTCTCTGTCCATTCGCCGCTCTTCCTCCTCATCGTTCTCCCAATCGTAAGGATTGTCCGTATTTTTGCGTTGATGTCCCCAATGGGTTGGCGTCGGTTTCGGTGTCCCCGGGTCCAAATGGGTCTACAAAACAAGTAATTACCGTTACTTTCGCTCATTTTCTTCTTTTTCACTTGATTTTTGATTATTCATTGCTTTTATATATTATTCATAATTTATAAACATTTAAGTCATTTAAAATGATTATTACTTTTTTAATGAAATGACTTAAATGAACGACAAAACTGCTGTTGACTCGCGAAACAACATTTTTTTGCATTAACTTTACACTAAAACACTCACAAAAAAAACCCTCAAAAACACAATAGCTCTCAAAACAGTGACCTTTGATTTCATATTGAGATAAACTAATCGTTTGAATAATTCTTATATAAATATCCTCTAAAAGGAGAGCAAATAATACAAAATAAATGCAATATATTTACCCAACAATTGTGTTTAACATATAATCAGGTATAACGACGGCTGGTATGACCCGCCATCACGAAAGCAACTGAAACTACTCCTTTTGATACCGGCGTCACTTGCGTTCGGATTCTTTAAACTCCTGTTACACTCGCTTTTGTCAAAGCTTCTGTTTGGGCTTAGCAAACTAAGGCTCAGCAACCCTCTTAGTCAGTAATCGAGCGATAAGTGCCGAAGCGATGCGTCGGCCGTCAGTCCGAAGCGAACCGTTAAGAAGGACACCGTAAAGAAGATAGATATGGGAGCAGCTGTTAATTTTGGTAAAAACGATACCAACTCTACACACAAACACACCTCAGGTCTGGTCGAGACCGAGCCATCCGTCGGGAACAGCAATAATGTTAATCAGAATCAGAAGTCCAGCGAACTATTATTGGAAGAGATATTTAACACAACCGCTGATGTCTTCACTTCAAGTGTTAATAATAATAATAATTTAAATTTAACTAAAAATCTAATGAATAGTAATAACAATATTAATAATAATAGTTTAGAAGATTTTGCGGATTTCACGGCATTTCAGAGCACTTCTGTGGCCAACAATTCCTCTGTCGACGAGTTCGCGGACTTCACCACAGCTTTGGGTCCAACCGCCGCTCAAACGTCACAAAACTTATTGTCTGACAACTCATTTCCGATGCAATCAACGAATCCTTTTGGGGGAACCGCCAGTACTTTGTCTTCAATGCCATTGAGTCCACTAATGAGCTCAAACCCAATGTCCGGTGTCCTCACGCCTACGCCTACGAACGCACCGATGAATGCGAGCGCCAACTCAACCGACATGTTCTCCAGTTTCGATGACAAGGATGTGAGCGCTTCGACTAACGTATCGCAAAACAACACATGGAGTGACTTAAGCAAAAATGTCAACATTAATGTCGATAATCTTATGGGCAGTAAATATGAGAAACAGAACGCGCCGTCAATGAACCAATTGGCCCGACAGGTGAACAACCTGTCGGTCGGCCCATCAGCTCAACCACCGATGTCTCCGACCAACCATTTTGGTTTTGGATTAACTCCCACTCCTATGCAGAGACCATCAGGTTTGTAATTACTCTACTATTATTACCGGTATTTCAATTAACAGTTATTTCAATGGATTTCAATTTGTGTTAATAGATATCAATTCTATACGAACGCCTCAAATGCAAAACTCTGCACCCAATCAATGGCCTAATGATAATAGACATGGATTTGGAGGTTTGGGAGGCCTGTAGTGTATAATTTAATGTATTGTATAAAGTATTTAATGTAATGCTTTTGCAATCAAAGAGACAGTTTACAAATTGTTAAATTCTATTATTGGTTACATCATTGCATTGCAAACTATTTTCTAATTTAATAATAAAAATATTGTGTAATTTTTCATAATATCATCAGAAAATTTATATATAAAAGTATTTCTAAATGCATTACATTCCGAATGTGTCGCTATTTTAGACAATTTTAATTAAAGGTTTACAAATATGTGATATCTTTTTAACAAAATAACCATTGGTTACTAATTTCTATTAATTTTCTTTTCGAAGCCATAATACAGTATAAAACGATATTTCATATAAATTAATATAAATAACTGCAACTTTGGGTCAAATGGGAGACTGAAAGGACTTTTAATTTCAAACGCTATTTAATTTTTACTACAAAATCCGATTCTTATATTATTAATTAATATTATTATTATTTACAAATATTTCATTTAATTATTATTTTTGTTTAATATTTTATTCAGTTTTAATGTTTTTTAAACAAATTTCTGTAATAAAATAAAAAATATGAGAAAGCATTTTAATGAATGACGTGTTTTAATGATTACGTGATTAGAAGCGGGTGTTGTGTCTGTGGTTATTGTTGTTGGCTTTGAAGCATCAGTTGTTTAGCCTTCTCTTCGGCGTCGGTTTGCATTTTGTCCAACTTTTCCAAAGTCATTGACTTTAATGGCAATAGTTTTGGTTTGCATAATATGAAGAACGGCTTCTCCTCTTGAATCACGATATTATTGTTAGCCATCACTGGTTTGATCTCTTTCTCCGATTTTGACATTTTTCAACTCAATTAAACTGACATTCAATTCAATCACAAAATTCACACCAAAACATCTGGTTTTGTTTGTTATGTTCTGAAACCGATCTTTAGTTTCCATAGAGATATTCACTTCAACTTATAACCACTACTTCAGTGTTCTATAGGTTAAAAAATGATGACAATTGAAGTAAAAATAAAGTTAACAATTAAATAGTCGACAGAAATATATATAATTTTATTTAAATATTTGATAAATAAAAATATTTATAACAGAATTCAAACATGTCTTGAATTATTTCAATGAGTGAAAGACTGCAGAATTACATTAGTATATAATGTTGGAAATGATTGATTTAAAGCCCGAATCGCGAAGGCGTTCGTCGAGGTGTGCCGGGAGTGTTGGGCCGTTTGAGTCCAGGAGTGGCAATAGGTGTAGCCCTGGGGGTTGTGTGCTGTGAGTCGGACTCCTCTTTGCGCCGTATGATCTGTTGCTGCGCTAAATTCATTTCGTACTCCATTTCCTTTTGATGGTCTCTCTGTTCTTGTTTTCGTTCAAACCGTGATTTATTGGACTCTTTGATGGAGTAGAACATCGGTCCCAACTCTGCCATCCACTGGCCCTCCACTGCAGTGACGCAATGCATGTACTCTTTGGTAGTCATCATTAATTCGTGATAAACGACATAATCGGGAGTGAATCCCATGCCATAGAGGGATGAGGTCGGGTGCAGATGACAGGGCATTCCTGTGCGACAGTTGACATACTCTCCGATGCCCTTAAGTCTGGCCGCCTGATGGAAATACGCCGAACAGATGCACTTCCGGACACAATCCCATTCGGTTCCGCACGAAAGGACCGGCAATTTCTGTGATTCCATGATCTCTTTGAGCTGTTGCCTCACTTCACGCACTTTTCGCAGCGCTTTTGCTTGAATGAAGTGCTGTTGACACCAATGGGTGGAGAAGTGATGCGTTTGCCACTGAAGGTAGACATTGAGAAGTGTCAAGTGGTCCGACTCCGGCACCTGAAACTTCTCGCGAACCAAATCGCTCTCCTCTTCCCTCCCTTTGGGCCGAAAGAAAATGGACGGAACGGAAAGCATCGACACTATTATTAACACTTCGGACGAACACCTCATTTCGGTTGACACCAAAAGCATTTTACTCATCGCCGGATCCAATGGGAACTCAACCATATTTCGGCCCAAATTAGTCAACTGTCCGACGTTGTCGAGTGCGCCCAATATCCACAACTGATACATGGAATTCAACATATTGTCCTCCGGCGGCGGATCCATGAAATGAAACTGCAATAAGTCTTGCACTCCGTGTGACTTCAATAGTAACACAACGTTCGCTAAATTAGTCCTCTGAATCTCGGGCACAGTGTTGGCCAACATTTCGTGTTTGTATTGAGTTTCGGTGTACAACCGATAACAACATCCCGGACCCGTTCGGCCCGCGCGACCGCTTCGCTGGTTGGCGTTCGCCTGCGATATGGGATACACTTGAAGCGCATCCATACCTATACCGCCTAACATCTGGAATTCGAACGTTATCGGCCGCAGGTGGTGTTTGTATTACGGCAGGTGACATTCGCTACAAAGCCGCTATAAGCACCGGTGTTATGTGAACGCATCTGGCAGAAGTCGGAAGACGAAGATCTTCGCCTGTAAATCGGACGGCAATTGAGAATATATGGGAAGTATTGACAATTCGGGCGTTTCTGTCTGCGAGGTCTCCGATAATGTCTTGAGCCGTTCGGCGATCACTTCGCACGTGACCTCAATGTCCTCCTGTCCCGGCATAAACACCAATATATCGCCCGGAAGTCCTCCCAAATGGATTTGAAGGGTCTGTTTGACGGCTGCGTCGACGTAGTCTTCGCACGTATTCTTCGAGAAGTAGAGTTGTACGGGAAAAGTGCGTCCGGGGATTATGAACACCGGAACGTTGCCGAAGAATAGGGCAAACTTCGAGGCGTCCATCGTTGCCGACGTCACTTAGTCAAACTCTAGACAAGAAGCCCGCTGTTGTAACGCTTCTTACGGTTTGTTCTGTAGCCACAGCTCTGACGCAAGCACGCGGAGTAGGTACTAATGCCGCGATATTAACAGATTTAGACCAAGGCAAAGTGATTCTCTCAGAAGTATTCCATCCGTCATATACTTAATGATCGTCTTATTGGAAGTGCAATCTTCGAATCGTATGGCATAACCCACTTCTTCGCCCAATTTAATGCCCATTTCGTCGGAAACACGTTTGGCGACAGACATCGCGGCCACACGTCTGGGTTGAGTGCAGCCAATCATCCCGTATTTGGTATATCCCTCTTCGTGTAAGTATTGTGTCAATTGTGTTGTCTTTCCAGAACCGGTCTCTCCGACAATAATCACAATATTGTTGTCTCGAATAACATTCAGTAATTCGTTGCGAACGGCAAAAGCGGGCAGAAATTGTCTTTGTTTGCGGATCTTCTGCCTATCGGTCTGCGCCTCGTTCTCATCCATATGGTCTTTGAAACGGTGTTCCGCTTTGTAATCGTCATTCTTCTCATCATTTTGGTCGGTCTCGTCCTTAGGCTTCTCAACGCCCATAATATCTCCCAAACGAGTGCCCGAAAGCTCCCACTCTTTCTTCTGGGCTTTCTTTCGTTCCTTCATTTCTCTGTGATATCGAACTAAAGCCGAACCCTTTCGGGAGAGAATCGCAAAGTCAGACGTCGGGTCCTTCACAGGGACTATAGGTTCGGGTTGTTTAGTGAAGACTATGCGTCCGTCGAGGAATGGCGGCACTATATTGTGAACCATTAGATGCACTCTTCCCTCATTCACCTCTTCTTCTTCGTCCATATTATCGTTCACTCGAACCACAACTCCGGACAGAAGAAGTCGATTGGTCTCCCATTTTTCATTGTCTTTATTGATCTGTCTTTGTTGAGCGCTAATCCTCTGAACGGTTTTATTCTTCTTAAGCGCTTCTTCGCGCCGCTGCACAAAGTCTTCGTTCATATTTCCGAATGGATTTTGATCGCACTCTTCGTCATACCATTCTCTGTCCATTCGCCGCTCTTCCTCCTCATCGTTCTCCCAATCGTAAGGATTGTCCGTATTTTTGCGTTGATGTCCCCAATGGGTTGGCGTCGGTTTCGGTGTCCCCGGTACTCTTCGTCATACCATTCTCTGTCCATTCGCCGCTCTTCCTCCTCATCGTTCTCCCAATCGTAAGGGTTATCCGTATTTTTGCGTTGATGTCCCCAATGGGTTGGCGTCGGTTTCGGTGTCCCCGGAGTTCCCATCCGATAGGGAGTCAACTCCCAAGAGGTCCGCAAATCACCGGTAGATCTGGCGTCCGGAGTGAAGGGCCGTTCAGAGCGTTCAGAACGATCACCCCTTTGGGACCTGCGATCCCAACTGTCGTCTTCATCCCAACTGGAATGCGATGGAGTGTTAATACGAGGTGTGGGCGCCCACCGACGCGCCAGACCTCCATTCGTCTTAAGGGTCGACTGTCTCTGCCTGTCATCCCTTCTCTCTTCGTCTCTCCTCCTCTTTCTCTGCAGATATTCATCGCTAACTCCTCCAGAATGTGATGGCGTTTCGATCCGATGCTTACGGATGTGTCGACTCCTGTTATAGTCGTCGCGGTCTCGGCTCTCGCGGCGCCGATCGTCGCGCTCTCGACTCTCGCTTCGCTCAGACCTTTCACTTCTGTCCGATCTCTCGCTTCTGTCAAACCTATCGTTTCTGTCAAACCTCTCGCTTCGGTCCGATCTCTCGCTATCACTCCTATAGTCTCTACCCCTGCGGTCGTCGCTCTTATCCCTGTAATCGCGTTCATAGTCTCGTTGAATGTCTTGGAGTGCCTTCTGTTCCCTCTTCTCTTCGGCCAATCGGTCCAAACCGAGTAAAGAAATGCCCGGCTTTTTGAACACAAACTCGTCCTCATTGTTAGGCGTCTTCTTCTTTATGATAAGACCGCCGACTTCTTTAGCGCTTCCCTCCAATCGGTTCACACTTGACGTGTCAAAAGACATCGCAATACAACTGATCCGATGTCCGCCACAACAGTATCGCACAAATCAATGGCCGAAACCGGCGCTGAGTTTCACTAATGGACAAGAGTTACGCCAAAGTGACCACAAATGCAGTAAACATATCAATTGAAGCGATGATTAAAACATGTAATGAATGGCCAAATGACTGATCGAAAGGATCGATGGGTTCTTCTTGTGGTGAGAAGTGTTGCGACAAATAGTTGTCAACAAAACACAAACGCATTTCGCAGTGAATGCGTGAAAATGTGTTTTCACTTTCGGTCACAACTCAGCCATTCATTCATAGCCTAAACGCGCGTTATATCGAGTCATGAGTTACGCCTCTATTGCTTGCATTGAGTGAACGTATTGTTTGCTGTGATGTTTGGGTTTGCGATACGAGAGTAGAGACTGTTTTGGTGTCCAATACAAGACATCTTCGACGACAACGCCTTTCATCGCAAACACCGCTCATAACGAGGACTCCGACAACTCATTCAACCGCTCACTTGTGTCTGTCGTTCGCTGTCTTTGCCCACAAGCCGTGGGAACCGATTGATTGACACACAATAACACAACTCGTGAGACACCGCACCGACGATGACCACAATGGAGTTCTTTGGCTGCACTTTCATCTCATTTGGTCCGCCATTCGCTATGTTTTGTCTATTGATAGCCAAAGACCCGATCAGAATCATTATATTGATCTCTGCGTGAGTATTGTCTTCACTAAGTATTGTCAACAATAATGAGTATTACTGTTAACCATAACCTGTTCATTGCAGAGCATTCTTCTGGTTAGTATCGTTGTTATTGTCGTCTATCTTATGGACAGCAGTCGTGCCTCTCAGAGAATATCTGGTCTTTGGTGTCGTTTTTTCCATCATTTTTCAAGAATTGTTTCGATATGTCTTATATCAAGTGATCCGGTATTTTGGCATTCATTTCAGTGACTTTTTATCACTAGTTATACCAATCAAGTGTTGATTTGTGTCTTTTACAGGAGAGCAGAACCGGGACTCTCGAAGGTGTCCGAAGTGGGAACCACTGCCGGCACTCTTGCCGTTAACGATAGGACAACATTGGCTTTCGTCGGAACCAGATTTAGACAATTATAGCGCCGTAATCATGGATGAGGCGCACGAACGCAGTCTCGACACCGATGTCTTGTTTGGCATTCTTCGCAATGTTGTCGCCCGAAGAACAGATCTCAAACTGATCGTTACGTCGGCAACGATGGACGCCTCGAAGTTTGCCCTATTCTTCGGCAACGTTCCCGTCTTCATAATCCCCGGACGCACTTTTCCCGTACAACTCTACTTCTCGAAGAATTCGTGCGAAGACTACGTCGACGCAGCCGTCAAACAGACGCTTCAAATACATTTGGGAGGACTTCCCGGAGATATACTGGTGTTTATGCCGGGACAGGAGGACATTGAGGTCACGTGCGAAGTGATCGCCGAACGGCTCAAGACATTATCGGAGACCTCGCAGACAGAAACGCCCGAACTGTCAATACTTCCCATATATTCTCAATTGCCGTCCGATTTACAGGCGAAGATCTTTCAGAAGGCTGAAGACGGTCTACGCAAGTGTATTGTGGCCACGAATATCGCCGAAACATCGCTTACAGTGGACGGCATTATGTTTGTGGTGGACGCCGGCTATTGCAAGCTTAAGGTCTACAATCCGC
>CAJPIZ010000972.1:6579-19386 GCA_905368565.1 Medioppia subpectinata | reverse complement strand
ACAGACATTTGATGTGATTATAATTATTGGATATTTTCACGACTTTTCAAATAGGGGTCAGAAATGTGATGGCTTTTATACCATTGATTTGGTCAATGATATGCCCGATGAGAGAGTCAATGGTGAGTAAACGAAATGGAAATTAATTTTTTTCATTCTCGCTCTTGATTTTATCAAACAATAAAAAACGAGTTATAAACATAAAATTGTTGCCAAAAATCGCTTTAAAAAGTGTATGAAATAACAAATGCTAAGACCGATAATAGATAGCGAGAGCCCATTATATTGTAAAGCATCGATGCATTTAATTAGCAACAAAAAATGAGTGCTAAAAACAACAATCATAAAAATATATGCAAAATTATAGCCCATTATAAACAATGAGAGTTTTATTATTATGAGACGAATGAAGAGACAACAAAATTTGCAAAATTTGTCGATTTTCTATATTATATGTGCGGTAATAAAAATATGAGATTTGTATTTATGTAAAAATGATTTGAAATAAATGCTAATATAGTTTATATAATATTATAATTTGTATAGAAAATAAAAAACAACGCAATTGTAATATAAAATTAATTTTCAGTTTTCATTACACAGACGTAAATGTAGAGAATAATTTTTAAAGCTCTCTCTCTCTCTCTCTCTCTCTGAAAAGTGAAATGCATTGAAACACAATTTCCAATAAAGAAATGTATTTTTTAAAACAACTTCTCTTAACTTAATGGCTAATCTGATTGACAGATAAAGGAAACAACATTTTATTCTATACCGTAAAACAATATATAAAAACATTAAAATAATTGCTTTAAAATAATGCGATTTTATTCGACGAAAAACGTATTCAAAATAAACAAAATTGAGAGAAACTTTCGTAAATTAGCGATCGGTTAACTAAAAGTAGAAATATTCAGTAATTTATTCTTAAACAAAAACTTTAGTCTAAAAAACTAAAACACTATTCAAGTCTTCCTTTAAGCAAAGTTTATAATTAATTTCTGGCTCTGTATTCATGAAAAACATTCAATAGATCTGTATTAGAGAGAGAGAGAGAGAGAGTCAATGGTGAGTAAACGAAATGGAAATTAATTTTTTTCATTCTCGCTCTTTTTAAGCAAAGTTTATAATTAATTTCTGGCTCTGTATTCATGAAAAACATTCAATAGATCTGTATTAGAGAGAGAGAGAGAGAGAGAGAGCTTAAGGGAATAGAAATATGAAGAACAATATAAGACTTTAATCTAATTTCTGCTATAAGTTTATGAATACAATGAAAGAGTGGAGCGAATGTAGGAATCAATGGAAGAATAACGAGAAATCGATTGAATGATGTGTTTAAATGAAAAGAATGAACACAAGAAAAGCCCATAGAGTCGAGACATTCACATGAAAAAAGGGACTCATATATAGTGCACAACACTTGAGAACTTGGATTTTCAATGAATACAAAACTTTATGACAATATATGGCATTCAAGGGTTTTTTACAATTTGTATTCTGTCCTTAAATTGAAGGTAAAGTTAGGGTTTGGGATAAATATATTTCAAACGAGCATTCGATTCGGTATTATTAAAAATATATAAAAAACCATTAATTTTAAAAAAAATCATTGCTTTTGTTAACAGATAAATTCCTAAACGTCTACATAGATAAATAACTATTGAATATGAAAAATGAATGTACAATATTATATTATATTGTCAATATAAGAGCTTTACATCTCCCTCTCATTTCTGACCATTACATGACAATAGACACCAAATACTTACCATAGATTTTGTTGGCGATAGTATGACATGTTATGTAAGAACTCAATTCATTGATCACATATGCAATGAATACATCGAGTGTGAGAAGACGGGTATCTCAAAAAATATCCAAATGAAAATACTGTAACCAATTATCAGACAAAATGTAATATCAATTGAAATGTAATAAATAATAATCTCAACACCAGAATCTTGAGAACTTGGATTTTCAATGAATACAAAACTTTATGACAATATATGGCATTCAAGGGTTTTTTACAATTTGTATTCTGTCCTTAAATTGAAGGTAAAGTTAGGGTTTGGGATAAATATATTTCAGACGAGCATTCGATACGGTATTATTAAAAATATATAAAAAACCATTAATTTTAAAAAAATCATTGCTTTTGTTAACAGATAAATTCCTAAACGTCTACATAGATAAATAACTATTGAATATGAAAAATGAATGTACTATTATATTGTCAATATATAAGAGCTTTACATCTCCCTCTCATTTCTGACCATTACATGACAATAGACACCAAATACTTACCATAGATTTTGTTGGCGATTGTATGACATGTTATGTAAGAACTCAATTCATTGATCACATATTCAATGAATACATCGAGTGTGAGAAGACGGGTATCTCAAAAAATATCCAAATGAAAATACTGTAACCAATTATCAGACAAAATGTAATATCAATTGAAATGTAATAAATAATAATCTCAACACCAGAAGCCTTACGAATCACAATATATTGTGACCTTAAATGTGACTTTAATTTAACCACAAAATGACATCAAAACACAATATATTATAAGCATATGATAAACGCTTTATTGAGAAAAGAAAAACATTTATAATACATATGGCGTGTAAAGTGTATGGAAAAGAAAAATGTTATCAATAGAAATCTGGTAAAAATGTTTGGTCGCAGGGATTTAGGTTTGCATCACTTATCACAAAACCATTTACTGATAAATGATATGTCAATTCATGACAAGAATATTAAAATCACACATCTCTTCTCTCTCTCTCTCTCTTTCTTTCTTTCTCTCCCTCTCAAGTAATCGACGAATTAGTTACACAATAAATGAATAAAGATTTGATGAAAAATTGCAAAAATTATATAAATCATTGGCAAAAATGTGTAAAATAATTTTGCAATACCTGTTGTTATGTGTAATACTAGTGCTAAAGAATTTAGTTTAACAATTAATGACTAAATTTAGGAAAAATACTTCATAAATAACATAATTAATAACAACAAATGTTTTTAAAATAAAATATATTTAATAAATTAAACAAAATAAAGTGTATATAAAATGATGGTATAGTATACATGCATACAAAACATTTATTTAATAAAAACAACTGCAAATTTGCTAAACATTAATTCATATACCAATTGAGTAATAATAGCTGAAACCCATGTGTGGGGAGGGGTTGACAGAAAACACACGTTTGTAAGAAAAAACAACAATCGCTTATCAAATGTGATCAACAAATTTGTTAATAAATATTAATAAAGAAATATTTGTTTCAATGAATGAAAACCATTAATACATTGAGGAATAATAAGAGCGCAACACAAAAATTAAAATGTAATTTATTTCAACGATATTTTATGATTAATATAACAAAATGTAATAAATTATGTTTTGGTATAACATAAATGAATTAATCGCTAATTTTCACTCTGAGTTAAGATGTATTTTAAGACACTGTTTATTAATAAGATATTTCTATTGCCATTGTTTTGGTAGTAAAGAAAATACAAAATTAAGACAACAAAAAATATTAATGACTTGAGATGTGCTGTCATAATATGTATAACATAATTACGATTCAAATTATAGTTAATAGTAATCATAATAATTGTTATGAATAATATCCGCGCAAAACAAGCGATTCATTTACACTTAATTACAAAAAGGCAATCATTTGAGTTGAATATGTTTAAAAGTAAAACACATAAAAACGACTTAAACTCTATTATTAGAAATGCTTTAATGATTACATCAAAACAAGACTAACAAACGCTTTCTATTACGAAACAAAAAGCAAAAGTTTTAATGTCTATTTCAAATGTGAAACAAACAGTTTGTCTTCACATTAAATGCAAAATATATTTTTTATTTTAAAACATATAATAATTTTATTAATAATAATCATCATAAATGTGCTGCAAAATGAGTGATGGAATGCATACCAATACATAAAACTCTCGATTCGTTGAAAAACACATCAAACCTTGTGTTGAATTTTAAACACCGGAGAAAATTATTTAGTAATTCATATGTAAGTTAACAGAGAAAACACATGCAAAATGTTTATTCAATGAAATCGTATTTGTTATACACGATGAGAGAGAGAGAGAGAGAGAGAGAGAGAGAGAGCTGAGTCTTACTGCTTATCATTATATTCAGGAATATTCTATTAAATATAATGACAATAAATTTGTTAAAAAAATAAAAATTCATTTTCGTGTGCTTTTAAGGAAAGCGCATGAAATTCCAATGAGATCTGAAATTTGCCTTAAAATATACAATTATACGGATCTCTAAATTTATACATCAGTTATACATCACTTATTTATTATTTATATATAGTTTTTTGATACTAAAAAAGCAAAATAAAAACATCTCTCTTTTGATTTTTCATTTTAAAACCCATTTTCTCAATACAGGAACGCATAGAGAGAAACATATACTGTATTTCTGTATTTATAAATATATATATTTTGAAAAGAACTTCATTTCAAACTCTCATTTATGGTTGAGATAACTTTAATATCAAATATAATATAAATAAATATATTTATTATATGATAAAAACGACACAAAAAATATTGTATTGAAACACAGTATCAAAAGTGTCACATATTTTGCTATTCAATGGCTAACATCCAAACTACAAAAATTAACCCAAATTTACTGAATTGACAAACATTTTTTTGGCTTCAAATACTCTTGACGTCCAAATAATTACAGAAAAAGCAAAAATATGAAACTTAAAGTTTCCGTTAGAAGAGTTATATCCAAAAAATACAGATAATAATAAACTTTAGGATACAGTGATATGTGTTGTGTGTTGTGGAGTAACAATAGTGAGCGTAAAAATAATAAAAAACTATAAAAGTATGTCTGCGATGGAAATGGATGTGTTGGCCACACAGTTGGCACACATGACTGATAGTAAGGCTGTTGTGATGATTGCCTAAAAGAGCAATCATTCCTTGTATTGGACTCTCTCTCTCTCTCTCTCTCTCTCTCTCTCTCTCTTCTTTTGGTGTAGAATATCTGCACAAAAGAGATTTCGGATGAGTTATAAACAGAGAGCAATACATCACATATTATGAACACAACAACATAGTGTGTGTTTCACAAAAATATTGTCTCAAACACTACTATTAGACCATAAAGATTTTGTGCAACACTTTCTCTCTCTCTCTCTCTCTCTCTTTCTCTCGCTCTCTCCCTCTCCTATATATAACCCAAATTCTCATTTACGGAAAGCATTTGTTTGCCATTGTTTTCAAACACAACAATATATGAGTCGTTTTGTAAACTACTCTTTAGAAAAGTATTCATGAAATGAATCTCACTTTAAAAGAAACTCATTTTCAACGGCTTTGAGAAATGCATAGATTTAGGCATCAAATGAGAATAAATTGTATGCAAAGTAAGTATGATTTAAAACTTTTCTATTAAATCGCAGACATTTTCATTCAAATTATGTGAAAACTAATGTCTGTGTGTTTAGAATAAATTCATCAAAATATAGATAAAATGTATTAAAGAAAACAAATGCAATTTTAACACTCGATTGCGATTACAAGACTCAGTCTATCATTATTTATCAATGAAGACCTTTGAAACACACTCTACGACCAAAAGCCCAATACAATTATGTCCATTAGTTGTGTTCAGAGATGTAAGCATTCATTCAATATAAGTAGAGATCACTTGAGTTTTTTAAGTTGAATTCAAGTCAACAATTATCCATCAGTTTTGTGATATGAATGCAATGATTCTCACATATTATTGAATAGAGAAAAGCAAATAAAAATACGATAAAAGCGGACGTTTATATCCAACATATCATATAAAACTGTGTTTACATTATATTATTTCTCGTTTTCTGTTGTCTCCAGTCTTTTATTATATAAAAAGCGTTTCTCAGAACTAAAGTCTTGATTTCTGTAAACATTAATTCATTTAAAACCAAAGTTTTCGCATTTACTAGAAATGCAAATAAAACTAAAGACAAATAATAAGTTAACAATTGTTAAAGTTATTTGTAATAACAAATTATATGATATAACTTTCAATTGGCTCTTATGTCCAATAATTCATTAATTAAATTACAAATCAGAGTCGATGTCAAACAGTTAGGCAAAATATCATCACTAAAAACCAAATACAAAAATGCAAATCACTTGAAAATGCAATAGTATTTGTCAATTGTGTTGATTGTAGAAAATTATAATTACAATTTTGACGATCGCTTTCGGGGCTAACAATAAATGCGATAAAGCTTTGAATGCATCGCCCGTTGAGTGGAATCGGATGTCAATACGAGTGATACGAAAAATTTTGGTCACAAATAAAAGTTGTTTCAATGGCTCTACAAGAATATTGTTTGATACACAACACAACACATATATCGATAATACAAAAACCCCACAAAAATGTTATATTGATTTCTTGACGTGTATGTGCTTTGAATTTAGTTAATCCCTTATGATTTTCATGTCAAATACAAATAAAATTTATAATTAAATAAATACAAGACTTTAAGACTTCGAGTCCAGACATTCTCCGCGTAAAGACTAAGCGTTTGAAATATAAGATAAGAATTTTAGCCAATTTTGCCATTTTATGACGAAATGTATTATTTTGTGGGCAAATCGATACCAAAAAAAAGAAAGGAATATAGAGATAAAAATCTAAACTAGAAATCGAGAGAAAGTCGTCTCTAAAATAATTGAAGCGAATCATTGAATCAATGGCTGAATATTCAGCATTTGAGGGCAAAAATGTTTTCAAATGGTATTGATTTAAATGCTAAGTTGAATGAATTGTAGAAACCATTCATCGCTTCGAGGATTAGAAAAATATTCAAATATAATAAATATCGAGAAATACATTATCGAAGAATACAATCCAGTATTGATTTGGACGCCAACTCTCTCTCTCTCTCTCTCTCTCTCTCTCTCCCCAACTATACTCTAATTCTCTCTCAATTTCTATTGTATAGGATTTGACTTAAACTTCATTTCATATCACTTTGGAATATGTGTCGGAATTTCAATCTATTATATTATGTATATTTACACCACTTTTTTATTTAAGTCTATTAAATATTTATAACAAAAAATATGTGCAGTTTATACTGATTTCTCGATTCATTGTATTCTTCGCATATATAACTAAAGCATTTTAATTGATTTTTTACAATTTGCTTAATGTCTTAACGAGATATTTATTCAATATTTTACAGATATAATCATATGTAATGAATGTTTAATATATCGCTTTGAAAGTTATAATTTAGTATTTGGTTTATATAGACCTGTGTTTTGAAAATAGGTTTTTCTTTTCTGTCAATATATTAAATATATTCGACACGAGAGAAGCGAAACTGATTTATGTCTGCATTGAATATATGATTGAAATTCTTGTGACATTTATGTCGAGAAATATGTTTTTAAAAAAGAAAACAAAGATCTCTGGTTTAGTTGTGTTGTAATGCCGTGACATTCGTGTCATTTAATTTCTACTCTTATTTGTAAATCATATTTAAAAGTATCGACAAAATTCACATCAGAATATATGTCAGAAATCGACGTTCAATAGAGAGAGAGAGAGAGAGAGAGAGAGAGAGAATAGCACAGATATATATAAGCGGTGGTTATATACAAAAAATCAATAACTCTCTCAATAAAGAACATCCGATGAGTTTTACCTAAGAATCGGTTGAAAACGCTTGGAGTCATGTGAATGAAAGTCTGTATATATGATAGATATTTAAAATAATTTTGTAGGCCTCACATCAACAACACTCGCATAGACCGGGCGCTCACTATTTCGCAACTCTCCGCACATGAATAATTCAGTTAAATCTCTACAAAAAAATATTCTCTATTTAATCAAAATATCTAAGAAGTAATTTATAATTTCCATTAGAAATATCAAACGATAAATCAAATGCAAACACTAAAACTCAACACTACATGTTATCACATGTATTATACAAAGCGAAGTGTTTTTTTTTGTAGATTTAATTAAATACCAAAAATTGTTACACTTTTAACCAAAAGGTTCGAAAACAGGGAAATATATGTATTTTTAAAACAATTCATTTCAAACGCTGAATAAATATTTATTCCACAATTTATATAATAAAACAATTGAATTAAATCTCATAAATTACATTTGTGTTGACACAACAATTAATGCAAATAATACTAAATAAATATACAGTAATAATATTCTTATGAAAATATGAAAACGGATTATAACCGTAAGAATCTATGAAAATATTTATATATTCTGCAACAAAATGTGAAAAAGTATAAATTGGGTTTTAAAATAACAAATGGACTCAAAATTAGTGCTAAAACTTAATGAATTTATAGTTTCTCGCATTAAATCACAATTAATGGCAAACAACGAGAGATACAAAGAGACACCAAAATGTGTCAAATTTTTAAGAGTTTCGTTACGTGTCTCTACTTTTTTCAATCATTAGTTGTGATCAAAAAACATAAACAACTACTTTGTTTGACATTAAAACAAGAAAAAGACAGAAAAATCAAATAATTTTAACATTAAAGACAAGCTTTTTGTGTCTTATGTTAGATAAAAGTGGTGTCAAAATAATGGCAAACAGAGAATACATGTATTCTATGATAAATTAGATTCGGGTATTCCTAACGACTCCAACCATTCGCCTACTATTGAGCCAAAAAAAACATATTCTCGTCGACTACTACTGGTTCGACATAAGGCCTACTGAGCCGTAGATAAAGTGTTTGCCATTGCATTGCATTCTTGTATATATTATGTGCCCGTAATCTACAATCCATTCGTCATAAATCTGGAGATGAATATTGAAACTCATATGAAAACTCTTGCATTAAAACTACTGGCGAATAGACAGACAGACACACAATATAAATGAATGGTTAGCACAATATAAATATGATTATCGATAAAACATGCATTTTTCGACTCAAGTCATCCATTCAAATGTCTGAATATTATTTTTGTTGTCATTCGGAAAATTATATTAAAAACTCATTAATGCTTATTATCAACACATCTCACCGGAAGGGCACAACACATCTCTTTCACTCTATGCTTAATATTATTATTAAATAAGCAGTAATGCAGTGAATGAACAAAAGTTAATTCAATTCATCATTTTTATGCACTTTTCCTTTTTTATGTTCAAATTTAATGTGTTTTAAAGTTCGCCCATAAATGAAGGGTCTCTACAGAACAGCTGTAGTGAACGCTAAAGAATTTTAATGACATTTTTTAAAAGATAATATTTTTCTTGTGTAAAGAAAATGCAAATTTCTAGTCAAGAAAAAAGAATAAGACATTTAAGAAAATTCTCTCTACCAATGATTGAGCGCTCATTTATTCAAATATCAATTTTTTATGTAATTCTTTTAAGAATCTTCTCTCTCTTAGGATTGTGTTTAGTATTATATATTTTTTTCATGTAATCACCTGAAAGTGAATTATCACTCAATCCTACAGAACAAAGGGAAGCAACAAAATTCATTTCTTTGAGCGCTTCCAATAAGTGCTTCCATTATATATAGAAACAAAATATGAACAGAATTGGGAGTCAACGGCAAAGGAGTAAATCTAAAATATAGATAATAATAAATAATAGTTAGAGAGAGAGAGAGAGAAAGAAAGAGAGAGAGAGAGAGAGAGAGAGAGAGAGAGAGAATTGACTTTAAACAGAGCTAATCAGTCATCGAATAATGTGTTGAAGGAATTCGAGGACAAGTTTAGCATTATTTTGGGGCATAATATTGAAAAATGATATGAATTGGATGTCAATCTTTTCGCTGCTTTGAAAGACATCTCTGATCACCGCATATACCAGTGATGGCTAACATCAATGGCTGCGCTATCGGTTCGGCTGCCAATAGATTGACCCTCTTTTACAATCGTCAGCTCAAAGTCTGGCATATCTCACACCCTTTAGTATACCATTATCTGCAAAGTATTGTAAAATAATAACAGTAATTATGTTGTCTTTATTATATACCAACACTTCTGGTCATCATTGGGCTTAAAATATCGATTTTTAGCCTTTATTTTGTGCTCAAAGATATGGAAACTTTGAGCCAGTGATTGGCTTTCATACTGGAAGTCAAAGCAATGGATTTGAAACATTGGTTTAGATTTCAAATGATGTTCACTAATATTGTTAATACCAGACCAACAAAAATGTTGGACAGAGTTCTCTGAAAATGTATGGATCGAAAGGAAACGTAATGAACCGTTGGATATGTCTTATGACAACCCATATCTTGAAATATAAGCCAATGCATCGGATAATACAAAGTGTTTTTAAGATTGCATTAAAACACATTAAATTGTATTAAGAAAATGATTTCAATCTAAAAATATCGTTATATTTGGCGTCTAAAAGGGCAGTAAAAAATAAGACAGGGAATCAAAATCGCACTCAATTTCCATAAGAAAGACAAAAAACAAAACAATACATTAGGCCTAAAATGGCAAATAAAAAATATATATTTGCACAAAAACTAATCTCATATAAAGTGTTCGTTTTATGAAATTCTTAACGCTTCGGAAATATTTTCATTTCCCATTCGGATATAACCCTATTATTAAGGCCTTTGTTTTTCTAATACATAAATACTTTTTACGGATTATTATTATTCAGTCGAGCCGTGAGTCGGGCATAAAATCTAATGAAATTTGAGTTGTTATCAGAAAATAAATGAATGGAAAATATTATGTGAGCAGAGAGTGAGTGAAAGATTAAAATGCTTTTTAATACAAACAGAAATTCAATCCCAGACAGCAATGACATCAATAGTCAACTCATTCGCCAATTTGCGAATAACGACGAGAGAGAGAGAGAGAGAGAGAGAGAGAGAGATATAGAATATTCAGGAATTCATTTTATTATTATATAATAGCATTAAATTTTGTATACAATTTTCAATTNGAGAGAGAGAGAGAGAGAGAGAGAGAGAGAGAGAGAGAGAGCATATTTTATTCAGAAAACGAAAAATTTTCAAATATATTCAAAACAAGAAAAAGAGGCAAAAAGTATTCAAATAAAAGGATGAAATTGAAAATTGTATACAAAATTTAATGCTATTATATAATAATAAAATGAATTCCTGAATATTCTATATCTCTCACATACACAACACATGATCTCATTTTAATTTATTAATATATTTTTATATTTCCTTCATTTTAACAATAAAAATTCAAATAAAATAAAAACATATCTAATAATCATTTAAATAGCTTTGAGAGAAAATTCTTGCGAACGGAAACGTATGGAATGTATAATAGAAATACACAATTGATTTCGTATTTATTAAAATGAAAACAATTTTCAAAAAAACTAATTCACATTTTCTAAAAAATACACGAATAGCAAGAAGTAAAGAGCAATTCATACCAAATATACATTATAGTCTACAAACATGTATAGACTATACAATATAGTCAACTGTACAGAATATACCTGCGAATACATTGTATATTTGTCTCATTTATAAAATACTATTCAAAAATACAATTCAAAAAAATAATAAAGATATAGTAAAGGAAAAAACTTTTTATTTTTTACTTTCAAGTTTAGGATTATATAAGAAATAATTGGATTTCAAAATTATTTCACAAAATAATCGATTCTATGCCTCGTTTTGATCCAATTATTCTACGAATACTTTTCTCGTCAAACATTAAATCATTAAAATGTAATACAAATACAGTATTTATGCACAAAAATAATATAAAACATTCAGTATTAACAGTAAAAGAGCACATAATAGTAGTAGACGTGAGCATATATTTGGTGACTTAATTTGAATTTTCGTGTTTATATTTTTCCATAAACATCAAAAGTTTACATTAATATAAGTTATTAAATGTTAAGAAATTATATATATTTGCCATAATATTCATAATCAATAATTATATGCAAAATATATGTGTACTATATGTTGAAAATGCGGTCAATTAACAAAATAACGGTTTAATTAAAAAAATATTTTAAACATTAATTAAATTATAGTCTAAACAAAAATAGTTGTTTAACTTCAAAAATTAAAGTAAATATTTATTAAAAAACACTCTAAACACAACTCACTCTTTAGTAAAAGCCTAAACACAAAGCAAATTATAATAAATTAAATGCAAATCGTTATGTAAGACATCAACGATGAAGTAAAAGACATTCATTACATCCACCGCTAAGTAAAGGACAAAAATATTTCATGAATTGAGAAATTTATGAATTATATGAATACAAAAAGAAAATTCAATTAATGGTATGATTGATAAAAATACAGATTTTAATAATAGAGAGCATTAGAGAGTTAGACAATAAGTCTATGGAAAAATGGAGAGAGAGAGAGAGAGAGAGAGAGAGCGTACTGTGTATGTAATTTACATGTATATGTTTTTATCATAATTTATTGTAAATTTATATCCAATAATAGTAGTTATGATAAATCAAATAATTTTGTGCACATTTTTATTCCTTATCACATTTAATGTCAAATAAGTTATACTTTATTTTATTGTAATATTTATTGTCGAGAATATATTACCAATTCGTTGGAAACCTTACTTTTCTTGGCTCTCAGTATCGATGATAACCGACTTATACTCACATTTCCAATAACTTTGAGACTCGATTCAATTCTTTGAAAAAATAAGTTTTCATTTTTTTGTCAAAACTGGAAATAATTTAATATTTTTAGAGAGAGAGAGAGAGAGAGAGAGAGAGAGAGAGAGAGAGA